>JASDQU011379130.1:0-13657 GCA_032191745.1 Picea mariana | reverse complement strand
ATCCAAAAAGAGAAGGATAAATAAGGAACTACACCTGAATGCTCAAATTGGAGATTATAATATAGACTATGTGGTCCTCGACTTAGGGTCGGAGGTCAATGTCATGACAAAGTAGACCTGGGCACTGATGGGAAAACCTAAGTTGATGTATTCCCTCGTCAAGCTTAGGATGGCCAATCAATAGGCTTTGAGCCCATTTGGAAGACTAGAACATGTCCCTATGGACATCGATGGGGTTAGAACATTTTTGGACTTTGAGGTGATTGAGTTAGTTGATGATAGTTGTCCTTATCCCGCGCTATTAGGAATTGATTGGGATTTTAATAATTCTACTAATTTTGACTTGAAGAAAATAAGAATGAAGTTAGAAGGAGATGGGCTTAGGGTCATTTCACCTATGGATCCTGATGAAGGTCCCAGATACATAGATCCCATCAAAGAAGAAGACCATGCATATGAGCTAGAATATATATACAAATTGACAGGCAAACAACAGGATTACATTAATCCTACAGCAGATGGAAACCTAAGCTGGCGAAGTGACAACGCATGTTCATTAGATTTAGAAGAAGCACTAGAGAACTGGAAAAATCAAATGTATGAAGTATCTACAAGGAGATGTGATAGATTAACCAGAGGAGTTCATTTGATTGGCACAACAGTAAGTAAATTGCCCACCTTTTATGGTCTAAATCATTTAGAAGCTTTCTTGTTAGAATTTGAAGAAATTGTACCAATACAACAAAGATTGTTGGCACTGGATGAGGCCTTGAAATAAACTCCAGCAAGATGGTGGGGGACACAAAAAAACAACATTACAGACTAGATACAATGTCACACTTTGATCACAACACAGTTTTCAGAACAAGTAGAAGGCTGCGAAGTTAGGTACACAGGTCAAAGTTGTCTGAAGGACCATGTGAAAAGTTGTGAGGAAGCCTGGAGCAATATTCCTCAAGAGAAGTGGGTGCACAAATTCATTAAAATGCTGGAAACAACCCCTGTCAGTTGGTATCTTCAAGAAGAACTACGCATCCTCACTGCAGATTGGGAAGGTATGACTCAGAAATTTGTAACTACCTTTTTATT
This sequence comes from Picea mariana, assembly GCA_032191745.1. Classification (NCBI taxonomy): domain Eukaryota; kingdom Viridiplantae; phylum Streptophyta; class Pinopsida; order Pinales; family Pinaceae; genus Picea; species Picea mariana. The sequence continues at coordinate 12,568 of JASDQU011379130.1, read as the reverse complement.
TGAAAGCCAATACCCTATAGTGGATCAAGTGTTATAGATTGTAAGACATAAAGTATTTGAGGAGGTGCCTAGCCTCCCTTTGGAGCAAGAAGAGGACGAATGGACTACGCCTCTTCAGAAATTGCAGGGCTGTTACAATATCAATGTTGATGAAGATGATGATCCTAGGAAAGTGAACATCATCGAAACAGAAGGACAAAGAGACATAGAAGGACCAGGAGTTGAGCTACCTTTCATTGGACAACCAATTAAAATCAAGAAAGTCAATATTGGAACAGAGAAAACCCCGAAGCTTGCCAATGTTGGAGATTATTGGGATGTTTCCACTATTGACAAGATCACAGAGTTACTACATGAATATCAAGACTTGTTTCCAACCAATTTCACTTATATGAAGGGAATTAAAGGACCCATGGGAGAGATGAAGATCCCCTTGAAACCAGATGCAAGGAGAGTCAAATAGAGACCCTACAGATTGAATCCTAAATATAAGGAGAAAGTGAAGATTGAACTAGACAAAATGTTGGAAGCAGGAATCATAGAACCTGTTGAAGAGTTAGAGTGGATTATCCCTATGGTGGTGTAGGATAATAAGATCAGAGAAATAATGATCTGTGTAGATCTCAGGAAGTTGAATGATGCATGTTTACATGACCCATTCCCTACACCATTTACTGACGAAGTGTTAGATAACATGGGAGGACAGGAGGTCTACTCCTTCACCAGTGGATTTTCAGGATACCATCAGATTAGGATTTCCAAGGAAGACTATCAAAAGTGCACATTTTCCACGAAATGGGGATCCTACCAGTATACAGTGATGTCATTTGGATTGAAGAATGTGCCAGCCATATTTTCTAGGGTGGTGGTCGAAGCATTCAAGGAGTTTTTACATAAATTTCTAGAAGCATATTTTGATGATTGGACTGGTTTTAGTTTGTTGCAAAATCATATTGAATGCTTAAGACTAATGTTGGATAAGTGCAGACAACCAATTTTACAGAGTTAGATATGCTTTGGAGTGTTGCTATACCATATTGAGTGTAAGCAGGGATTGCTGGTAGATCCATCTAAGATTACCATTATAGTTGATTTTCCCCCTCCTACTTCAGTCAAACAGTTGCGCACTGCGCTAGGACATACTGGATACTATAGGAAGTTCATTAAAGGTTATGCATAGATAACAATACCCATGGAGAATCTCTTGAAGAAAGACTGTCAGTTTCATTGGACAGAAGAATGCCAACAGAGCTTCGACACATTGAAATAGAAAATGGTTACTGCGCCTATTCTGGTTTTCTCGGATTGGAGCAAAGAATTTCATGTGCATGTTGATACATCTTTTATCGCATTAGGAATATTTCTCGGACAACTGGGCACTGGAGACCTTGACCACTCGTTATACTTTGCTAGCAGGAAGATATCAACAACTAAGATTAATTACACCACCACTGAGAGATAAGGGTTAGCCATGGTGTATGCACTGTGGAAGTTTCATCACTACTTGTTGGGAGGACACTTTAAAATTTTTATTGATCACTTTGTGTTGAAATACCTAGTCAACAAGCTAGTGTTGGGGGGAATAATATGAAAATGGATTCTGAAATTTCAGGAATATGATTTCGAGATCGTGGTTAAGCCAGGGAGAATGAACAAGGGACCTGACCACTTGTCGAGGTTGGAACATGGTGGGAAAACTACTAGTTTGGAGGATACACTGTCGGATGCAAAGTTGTTGGCTATTAGAAAGATCGATGATTGATTCATCGAGATAGTCTGGTTCCTGTCAACAGGAATGGCACCTAGTGAATATACAATCACCCAGAATAAACAGTTGGTAGTACGTGTCGCAGACTTTTCACTTATAGTTGGACAAATATATAAGATGGGACCTAATGAGATTTTGAGGAGATGTGTCATGGAAGAAGAACAACCACTGATTTTAGAAGAATCTCATGAAGGCATCATAGGTGGACACTACGCTAGAAAATCCACAGTGCAAAAGATTCTTAGAGCTGGCCTCTGGTGGCTTACTTTACACAAAGATGATAAAGACTACTATAGAGCCTGCGATGTATGCCAAAGAGTTGGGAAACCATCCAGAAGAGATGACATGCCATTAGCACCCCAAATAACTATACAAGCATTTGAGAAATGGGCCATTGATTTTGTGGGACCCATAAACCCACAAGGAAAGTGCACAGGAGCAAGGTACATAATCACTGCGACAAAGTACTTGACTAGATGGGTCGAAGCCAAAGAAGTTAAATATTGTAGTGCAACTACAACTGCACACTTCATATTTGATGACATCATAACCAGGTTTGGATGCCCGAAGATCCTTCTAAGCGATCAAGGCACACATTTTATTAATAAAACCATTGAAGCCTTGACTGAGGAATTTTCAATTCATCATTAGAAGAGCACACCCTACCATCCACAAGAAAATGGGATAGTCGAAGGGTTCAATAAGATATTGGAGACAATGCTGCCGAATATTTACAGTGTGAATAGGGATGACTAGGATTTAAGAGTACAAGTAGTGTTATAGGCCTATAGAACCACTTGCAAGAAGTTGACAATGCAAATCCCCTTTAAGTTGGTTTATGGTTTAGAATTAGTTGTCCCGATGGAGTATTTGGTCCCTAGCTTAAGAATCGTAGCCTTTATGGATATGGATGACACTGGCATTGTTCAAGAGAGGCTCTTGCAGTTGGTCGAACTAGAGGAAGATCGATATATTGCAGGCTTCCATCAGTAGGTGCAGAAGGAAAGAGAATAGGCCTACCATGACAGGCATATCAAGAAGAAAGCATTTAAGCAAGGAGATCCGGTACTGGTATACAAAAGAAAATTCATGAAGCATCCAAGGAAGTTTAGAACCCATTGGCTAGGAGCATATGAAGTTGTCTATGTTACGGAAGGAAGAGTTGCGCAGTTGAATACTTTGAAAGGTGAATGGAAGGAAGGATTGGTGAATGGGAGCCGGTTGAAATTGTACTATGACAACTAGCTGCCTTGCAACTCTCGGTAAAAACTTAAGGAGAAAGGGTCTAGGTACCAAGTGTAGTTGAAACTAGGTACCAAACACAGAAAAGACAGTTTGCACATAGTGGGGGAGGAGAGAGAAGAAAGAACAGGCTACTCTGGGCAGCCTAAAGTCAAAGAAAACTAGATGAATCAGATATGAAGTGCCTAAGGATGAGTCACAGGTGAGGTTTGGGGGCCTATTGGCCCTTGTTTCTAGAAGAAAACAAAGATTAAGGAATAAAAGATGAAATGTGAACTGCGTGGAAGACCAGTGACTGATACTGGGTCAAAGTGAGCAGAAGAGCAGAAAAGACGGAGTGAAGTAAGAGAAATCAAGTCGTTCGATGAGGAGATAGAGGACGATAAATCAGAAAGGAAGACGGATCGTGGACAAATCAGCAAGCAGAAAAATCCACCGGTAGATGCTTCGAGAGGACCACGAGAGAAATAAGGAAAGATAGGGTGGAAAAGCCCTGAAAATGGGGTCAAGTTGAACTATGCTTTTAGACACCTAGGGATTTTGTATCTACGGTTTTGACACTTAGGTTTCGGCCTAAGGTGGTCGGTGAGTTATTGTAATGTATAAATAAAGGTCAAGAGGACCTAGGATGGGTTGTTATTGTTATCATCGTTCAAAGTTTGATGATGTTATGGTGAGTGATTGGTGTTACTAAGAGGGAAGTATTGTGTTGAGAGAGAATTCTGTATTGTAAGATCTTCAGTTGGGTGCGAAGATCAACCCTGCAGCTAGGTGCGCAAGGAAGGGAGGAAGAGATAAGAGAGAAAGAGAGAAGATCTACTAACTAAGAGTGTAGATAGAACTGTATGCTTTCACTTAATATATTATAAAGCATAGTTATGTGGATGTAGCCCTAGGGAGAGGGTGAACCACATATATATTGTGTCATGAGTGATTGATGTTGTGTTCTTTGTCTTCTGATTGCTCTGTTATTACATTATTGTGCTAGATCTAATATATATTGTGCGAAGTAGGTTTAAGCTAGTAAATGATATCTATATGTTGTGTTGTTGATTTTATTGGATCCACTTTACGTTTCCTCTAGTTGTAGACATATGTGTCCTGCAACCCCCTATAGCTACTTCGGATGAGACTACATATGCTCGTAGGTGTTGCCAAAAGGACCAGTAGTTAGGGCTTGTTGGTGCACCATTAGAGATGAACCCTGGGTTTTCCCCTGTGCCCAACATGGATCCAATTAAATAAAATTTGGATGATGATAGGAATGATACGGTTTAATTATTTGGTACTTAAAATTTGTAATTTTAGTTTCACATTGCCACCCTGGCCAAGTTTTTGTTTCTCGTGTCTTTCTAGTCTTGTCTTGGTTTCTTTTGATGTGTCTAGGAGCCTTGAAAAAGTTTCCAATAGGTTATATATCACAACTTTTTATATAGAACTAACTAAAACTCATCATATTAAATTCAAAATATGATATCCCTTCCTGGTCCACGTGGCCTATTTCCTTCTTTTATTATTGTCTTCTCCTTTGCATCCTCCAATAGATTCTTCCATTCGACCTCGAGAATCATCAGAGGATGCTCATACCTAGAATTTTTTTACAAATGAACCCTATATTGGTACCTTACATATTTCAAATATTTTCCAGCCAATGAGGTGACTCCAATTTTGTTGAAGCAATCATCAAATAGGCTGACCAAGCGGTTAATAAGTTCCTTCTTCAAACTAGGATTATGAGCATTCCACCATATCTGTATGGTGGGCCCAAAACTATCTAAGTCCTTGTCATTCATATGCTTAAAAAAGGTGTTGTTTCCTATATAAAAATATTATCGTTAACTTAAAATAATTGCAAAGATGTATGTTTTAATTAGATAATACGAAATAATTAAGACATTAATAAATACCTAGGATTTTTTTGTATATTGATTGAAACAATGTACTCATCCACCAAAAAAGTAACTATAAGTGTTCCGTTGCTAGTAACTAGTGGCAATCTAGAAAATAAATCTATAGAATCGCCAATTGCCTCATCTCGGTCGCGATCAAGTGCTTGGTCTAGCGTGCATTGCACCAACGGTGTGTCATGGGCCCCAGAAGGTTCAGTCGTCTCAATAATGGGGTTGTTAGCCACAGGAGGATATCTAAAGAGTCTCGTGGTTATATGGCATGTGGTAGGACATTGTGGTGTTTAAGCATCAATGCTACCAACACCATCCTTAGGAGTAGGTTGTTGAAGTTTTATGAATAATTTCTATAAAAAGAAAACATAATTTATTCAGATCATATAAAAGTAGAAAAACAAAATTCATAAATGAAAATATTGATAAATAACCTTTTTACAAGATGTCACTTATCGCGGATTGTTTTATTTCCTCCATCAAAACTATGCATATTTGTTCAACCTCCTTCGTTGGTTCACGCGTAAACAACTAAGTAAGTTCAATGTTTTTTTTTTTATCAGAGCCTTTTTAATTGTATCAATCGGATCCAATTCAAACATGTTCTCATAGTTGACGACATTGTCCAGTATATTAGGTATCAAAAACTACATATATCAACAAAAAAACAATTTAATTCAATTATAAAAACAACAATAAAATTCACTTTAATTGGATATGGATATTGTTAGTCGTTTACCTTCTCTAAGGTTGGTGCCTTCCTATGATAACCCTACCACAATATAAGAAGAATTACATATTAAAATGTTACGTTATAATATGAGAAGCATGAGATATTAAAATGAATGTTAAATATACAAAACAAGTTGTCTAAAAACATAACTTTGTTGTAAATGAAAAAAAATGCATAAAGGGGAAAATGCTTAAAAATTGCATGAAACTAGGGCATTGTGAAAATGCACGCCCAACTCTTAACACACTTTTAATATGAGTTATTCATGTTCCCAAGGGTATATTAGATTATTTTACACCTATCTACATATTCATTGTTCTGTTTGCGAATATAAAAGTGGTTGATCTGTAAAAGAGGCAAAATCTACCTTATAAATTGAGAGACCAAATTAGTAGAAAGTGCCCTAATGGAAATGCACACCCATGCTTATATATACCTCCAAATTTAGTGATATAAGTTTTGGGGTGAATTTAGTAACATCATGACTCTATCCATATCATTCAAAGTGAATTTTCAAATGAAAAAGGACTTCTACCTGGAACCCAAAATCAAGATCTTTTGTAAAATGCATGGCAAAAATAGATTACTATAAAATGCACGCCTAGGAATCATATGACCTCTAAAATGAGTGATAAAAGTTGTGGAGTTTGTATTTTATTATTTTACATATATTAATACTTTAGTTCACTTTGAAACCAAAAACCCTCTACTATGGATAAAGGTTAAAAATTGTTTTGTAAATGCAAAAAAAATGCACAAAGGGAAAAATGCTTAAAAATGCATGAAATCAGGGCATTGTGAAAATGCATGCCCATCTCCTAACACACCTAAAATTTGAGTGATTCAAGTTCCTGAGGGTGCCTTGGATTTTTTTACACATGTCTACATATTTAGTGTTGTGTTTGCGAACATAAAAGTGGTTGTTGTGTAAAAGAGGCAAAATCTACCTTGTAAATTGAGAGACCAAATCTGTAGAAAGTGTCATAATGGAAATGCAGGACCATGATTCTATATAGATCAAAATTTAGTGATATAATTTTGGGGGTGAATTTAATAAAATTTTGAATCTATTTATATCATTTGGATTTCATTTTCAAATGAAAAAAAGGACTTCTTCTTGGAACCCGAATTCAATATCTTTTGTAAAATGGATGGAAAAACTACATTACTATAAAATGCATGCCTATGAATCATATGAACTCCAAAATGAGTGATAAAAGTTGTGAATTTTTTATTTTATCATTTTACATATATTCATACTTTAGTTGTTCATTTTGAAACCAAAAACCATCTACTGTGCATAAAGGTTAAAAACTGCTTTGTAAATGCAAAAAAAATGCATAAAGGGAAAAATGCTTAAAAATGCATGAAACCAGGGCATTGCAAAAATTCATGCCCAACTCTTAACACACCTACAATTCCCATATGTATAAGAAATATTCAATTTAAAGGGGATGGATGGATGGATTAAAAAGAAAAAGACAATAAAACATACAAGGTATTCCTATTACAGTTTCATAAAACACTTAGGAAAACTTCATGCTTAATACATTCAACTATATCATAATATCACTTAGGTAAAAATTAATGTACATGAAAAAATACTCAATAAAATATTCCCTTAGGGAGTTGAGCGGGTGCTACTCGATTCGCCTTGTCTTCCCAATGGTAATTTAGCTAATTGACACAATATTTTTCAATCTTTTCCCATTGGATACTTATGATCATTTAAGTTTCTTACTACCTCATCCAAATAAGTGTGTTTCTCATAAAATGAGGGAGGTGATTTCCTAAAAATCATTTTCATATTGTGCAACAGCTCAAAATCCCCTGCCAACAATTCTACTACATCTTTCCCCTTCAAAGTTCCATCAAGCTTTTCAAACTTGTTGTCATTGTTCCTCATGTCTTCTAATAGCTTCTGATAATTGTTCATTGGATACAAATCCCCATTTTCATTCCACAATGATGGTAATCCATGCTTGACTACATCACTAAAAAGATTCTTAAAAGTAGATGTTTCCCTCATAACCTCATGGCACTTAGTTTCTACATTTTGAAGCAATATCCTTTTTGTAACAACTCTTTTAGAATCCATTGCAATGCTAGTTCTGTCATTGACTTTCAAATCCTTCAACTCCTTTTTAGTTCTGTTGTTCAAGAACTTTATTATATCCACTGCCAAATAAGACTTATTCTCCAACTCATTTTCTATTCATTTTATGTATTTCAAGAGTACGATGATTAAATCACTCCCATCCTATACTAGGGTAAAATAAAATTGATTCTTTAAAATTGTGTTAGCTATATCGTCCCAAATGATATGCTTATCCCCTTTCATGGATGGTCTCTCTTCCACCCTTGCCTTCATTCTATTTGTTTCCTTATGAGAATCCTCTTTAGCAGCATTGATTTGTTCCAAACATAGCTCTCTTCTCTTCACCTGATATTCTAGTTCTACCACCTTGGCATCTCTTTGTTTGAGTTGGTTTGTCATAGTGTCCAACTCGATATCCTTCACACTTGAATAAACCATGACTTTTGATAATCCCTCTATTGGGTCTAATGGAGTATTTTTCACTGTATCTGACTTGGTTTCCTACAATCATTGAGTTTTTTTGTCTTTGAAGGTTTCAATTCCATCTTGTAGTTGTTCTATGTTCTTTATAATTTTCAATAATTGTTGGTAAAGCTTCTCCTTTTCCTCATGGCTATCCTAAAGATCTAGGGTGTGAACATGTTATACATCAAGAACATTTAGATTTTTTTTTAGGATCTTTTAATCTCATTGTATTTCTCTTTGATTAGGTCTCCTACAACAATTGTATTTTTAGGATCTTCTCGTAGGTAAATAATCTTCCTCTCCAACTCATTAATATGAATTTTATTGGCTTTAGTAGCCACCCTCTCCTGTGTCAACTGCTTCACTATTTTCATGAACACATTTTCCATCTTCCTCTCACTAGAAGAGAATTGCAAGACCCATATATACATCATATCACTTGTTTGTTGGTTCAATTCAATCATATCCACATGGTGGATATCCTTAAGCTTTACTCTCACTTGAGTGTCTTTGTAATCTATAGGAAAAAGATCCTTAAGTACCTTTTAAACTAGTACATCCAAATTGAATATACAATGTTGTTTATCCACAATAGATAGTAATTTTTTTTGAGTTGTGTTTTCTCCCCAAGCCCAATGATACATTTCCTTTTTTACCCCTTTATTTTTTCTTTACATCCAAATACTATGAAAATAATGAAGGTTTCTTATCAGAGGTTCCTTCAGCTCTAGAGGTCTGTGAATATTCTAGTGTTGACAATAGTGCTAAACTGAGATGCTCAATAGTGATAGCATACCCCTTTGAGACTGAACTAGCTTCACTTTATCCTTTTCTCATTTGTAATATACCCTTCCCTTATTTTGTAAACTCAACTAAGAACCCATATAAGTCTAATTATTCATCACCTTTAGTATTTTTTCTTAGCTTCTCACTCTGCTAATCGTCAATATCCATTTCAGAATGCATGTATGAAAATGTCCTCTATCCAAGTTGTAATTCTTGTTTCTGAGGAGTTTGGATTACATTGTATTTGTCCATTGACTCAATGGTAGTTTTATTTTGGGCCTCTGCCTCTAATATTCTTAATGTCTTCCCATGAATCCAGGTTAGTAGTTCTTTCCACTACAGGATTTGGCAGATGCATGTACATGGGCCTTCTCACTGCAATCATGCCATGTGGGTCATNNNNGTAGCATTTATTCTGTAAAAAGTAGAGTATTTCTAAGCTTGATCAAGAAAGGGAAAACCTCTTGAGGCAGCTTGAAAGTGATGGCCTTCTAATGTTGGCCAAAATGAAAGTGATCTAAAATGAGCCTTTGTCTGATGTATTCCAAAGAAAATATTCTTGGAGTTAGGAAAATTGGTAGTTTGTATGGCTCCTATTCAAAACCATATACTCTAATGATGGTGTGATCCTTAGCTAGGTACCAATATCCTAATCTGGTATCTTTTCTCACTTGCAATATCTTTTTAAACTCATGAAACACCTTAGGAGGTTGAGTGGCATGTAGAAGAATGTAGCGTGCACTCATGAACTTGTTTACATAAAGGTTGAAACCTCTATTCTGGTCTCATTTCCTCACCTCCTCAGTCCAATCAATTAATGTCTTGATTTTACCTGAATCATCCTTTGTTTTGATCCTCAATATCTAAAAAAAGGAAGAATTATTGAATAATATGAGGTGCACCAAGTAGGCCTCATACCTAAAATACTTAGTGATGTGGAAATTTGACAATTGGAAGTTTATGACTTCCTATAGGAATTGATAATAATAAAATTGTGTGAGGGTGATTGACTCCGGTGAACATAAGACAAAAATCGGCCATAAAATGGTCTCATCCACTCCTCTATCATGTTCATAGCCTAAAACCTGAAAAAGGATGGAAATAGCCTACCTAGTTAGTTCAGGGAAGATGGTGGATTTGAAAGGAGGTGGACCAGTTGATAATGGGGCATATGGGGATAATAGATTACTCAACAACTTCTCTCGTTCATACTATGATAATTCTTGGTACTTAGAGTCAAGCTCATCATCATCCAGGATTTCGTATACAACATGGTCTAGAATTTGGAGCATTTGGGCAATGGATTCTTTAGTTATTTCACAAACTGTCCTAGAATCATATATCGAAATTATTTCTTGCATATCCACCTAGTAATTGATAGCACACAAATTGAATAATTATGGAAAGTGATAAGTTTGTGGAACAATTGATATCACTGGGTTCGATTCCCATAAGTTCAAGTAGTTTCAACCATTGTTAGTGTCATCCTGGGTTCTCTAAATTAATTAGTGAAGGTCAGGGAAAGACAGTGTAGGCTCGAAAACATCACTTTCCTTGTCCTCCAAGTGATCATTAGATACAATCATTTTCTTGGATGGTCAAATTTGGATAGGATTCTATTTAGTGGCCATTTGATTACTTTTAGGGGGGGGGATATTAACTACCTTTCTCCATCTATCCTTATTTTAAACAATTTGAACACATTTGAAATAAGGAAATGAGAAGAATACCCTAACTTATTTTTCGAAGGAGAATTTGACTTCTTTTACTGGAGTCTATTGTACTCATAACAAGGTTTAATTTGTGTGTTTACCTCATTTGCTTCAGGGGTAATTGTTTTAAACTTTTTTTTTAAATTTTTTGGATTAGATTGACGTGGTGCATTATTTATTTGGCTTACATCATAGTGGAACATATCATCAATTCATTCATTTCAAGGGTGAGATCAAGTGGTTTCATAATAACACCCCTATGTACCAAAATGAATAAGGTGATGGAACATTATCACCCATTAATACAATGGTTCATAATTTAAGCCTTTGACCCCTTGTTATCCAACATACACTTTCATTGGCCGAAATAAGTTGAGACCGTCGATATTGGATCTATATCAGTGGTCTGATTGTGTCTGTTGATTTTTCATTTCAAACCATGTTTTTTCTCTGTTGGGCCTACAGAAATATGGAAAAGTGATGTAGTATACAAGGTATCAAACCTAAACTAATGAATGAACGACAGGGAAAACTTGAAGTGAATGGAACTAAAACATAACCAATGTGAACCATTTAAATAGAAATAAAAAGCTACGCAATCTACATTCTCTCTATATATAAACAATGAGGCTACATATCAATGACATTATGGGGTCAATTCCTCTTATGCACAGGCGGGGTCGGTCTCTCCTTGTCCTGGTCTTCTCCTTTGTGCGTTGTCATTACTGGAAAGTGTTATTCCAATGCAAATTTCATTGGGTTGCTCCTCTATGCATCTGTACTGGAAGGTGGGGTCGATCCAATGAAAATTGCAGTGGTTTTCTCCTCTACAAATTATCCTCACTGGAGGATGGGGTTGAACAATGCAGTCATCAAATGATTTGGGAGAAGGTTTATTTTCTCAGGGTTTGGCTCCATAGTGTTTTTTATGTTTGAAATGTATATTTTTTATTTGTTTTACTTTTTGTTTTTTTTTTATTTGTTATTTGTTTGTAATTTACTTTATTCATATTTTTATTTAATATGTGTTTTATATTTATATGTAAGGGTATAGGATCGATGTTAAGGTAGGTTCCTATGCATGGAGGGTGAGAGGGAGAGAACTAGATGGAGGGAAAGAGATAACAAGAGTCATCTATTTCATTTTTAATAGCACTTTTAGAGCATGCCTTGGTTTTCCCTGCGACCTGAAATTTGTATACGGGATTCATTCCATTCATGAATTTTCTCATAATTTAGGGGGATAAGGGGGATAATTTAGGTATGGAACATTCGTAGGTATTTATTCATCTTATTCATTCAACACATATAACTCGTGCATCCATGATCGAGGTTGTGGTCATGCTTTGTCTCTCAATATTTGTCCCAATTAATATTATGCAGGCCCCATGGTGAACAATTGGGACCTATGGGATTAGAATTGAAAGTTCTTTGAGGCATATGAAAATGGTTACAGCATTAGGTTGAATGTGTAGGGGTTTTGGCCAGAACTCTAGGAAGAGGTACAACCATAAGGAGCTTATTTGGGATCAGGTGTGGGGGGAATTAAGGTCGAGGTTAAGTAGTGTTAGGTATAGGTGAGGGACTTATAAGGATAGATGGGTATACTAGGGCTGAAGTGGAGATAGTTATTTCTTATGCATATAGTGGGAGAGGGAGAGAACACATTGAGGGAGGGAGAGAGCCAACAATTTTATCCATGTTTTTCATTTTTTAATGGCACAGTTAACACATGCCTCGGTCTTCCATTTCACATCTATATACCTCCCTCTGTTTGTACTCCTCCCTCCCTCCCTCCCTCTCTCTCCATATCACTCACAACCTATGATATTCTTCTTTGTCTCTCTTTCTCTCTCTATCCAT
>JASDQU011379127.1:10001-23908 GCA_032191745.1 Picea mariana | reverse complement strand
AGATTAACTTTGGGACTTCAGAACTTCGAGGGATTCACCTCCTGTACGACGAATATACCCAATTCTTCGGACCTGCAAATTCTGAAGAGATCGAAGGACTAACATCCACATCCCTTCTACATATCCGATGATCGTGAGGAGCTTTAGACCCTCCCGAACTAATCTCATCCATTCGTCTTCCAAATGAAAGGATCTTCCCTTTCGAGACTTGAATCTCGCTATCCTTCCTAAGCTTCGTCAGCTCTAAAATACTTAGGCACTTTGTGCTATATATCCTGATCCTAACACTTAGAAGGATCTTCCACACACCCCTTGCGCTCATTCATCACTCTATAACTTAAGAGGGTCTCGGTCTCTGCCCGCCTCACAGAGAGCCTGTGCATACATGCACTACCTCTCCTAAGCTTAACGAACTCCTTCCTCCAAGAGACTCAGAACGACTGGGAGAGTTGACATGTACGTGTGAAACTATTCCCAAGTTCGACAAAATCATAGTTCATTTATTTTAACTTGAGCCACCACAAGGCTCAAGCATTTATGTGTACAAGCCAGATAATTCCTTACTTGCTTAAATACACAATCAGGCAGAATTAAAGGGATACAATATAACCATTAAGCAAACATGCACATCCATGAAACATTCATAGGATATCCATATTTAATCTATAGTTATAGTTCAATTACATTGGATATGAGAATACTTATCTATTATATATTTCATCGAATTAATTGACTGTGGGTGTTCACCTTTCCACCCAACCATAGGCTTAGAGGTATTCATTCTTATCACTCTGGCCACCCTTGTGCCAAGCCATGATATCACCAGGAAATTTATGTCAATTCTCAACGATCCTTTCTCTTTCACATCTTCTGTGAGGTTTATGAGATGCTTCAGTAGCATCAAGATCATGACCTTCTACTCAGGTCCTTCTCTCTGCATACTCTCAGAGATTTCTCTCTCTGTCACAACCTCGCTGAGTTTTTTCTTATATTTCCTCAGCATCAAGCTTGCAACCTTCTTCTCGTTCTCAACTAGAGAGTTTCTCGCATTCTCCACTCTTTTCTTTATTCCCTTACGTGCCTTGTATGCACATCCTTCCTATCTCGTTCCTTCTATCAGAAGGAAACTTGGGTCAGTTTGGGTTTGCAGGACCCTGTGGTACTTCGGGCTCACATTTTGCAGCTAGACCATGCTTCCATTCATGGGGGTGGTTGATGGTTCAACCACTGATCCTTTCTTTATTAACTTATTTCTCTTCTTGGGATTCGAAGGAGGTTTATTATTCTCATCGAAGGGAAATTTGGGTTCATTCGACATAATCAACCCTCTCTTATAGTTTTCACATTCTTTCCTCTAAGGATATCATGGCCAGTACTTTGAAGGCTTCACCTGCACAATTAATTGTTTGGCTATTGTTATTGGAAAAATCAGTAAGTGCAGACACAAAATAATCTCCCTAACTTCCACATGAAGCTAGAACAAAACAAGACAGAATAAAAACTTCACCTTAGACTTCATTGTCATATAAACTAGTTAAGAGAGGAATGAGAGACATAACTTTTAAATGACGCTTGATCCTCGCTAGTGTCGTCTTTTTCACTCCATATTTGGATTTGTGGGATGGTGAAACTGTTTAAGAAGAACAAACCAATAAAGAGAGAGAGAGAATACAGATATATATATTCCAATGAATTCTATGTATAAGAACAAGGAGTTATACAATAAAACCCAAGACACCTTTATAGGGAAGAAATGTATTGCTGCATTTTATTAAAATGGAAAGTGGAGAATACAACCCATGCCTTGATGTTGCAAGATATTTTTCAATGGCTCTTTGCTCCAACACACACACCTTTGCTCCAATGCCTTTGATGAAGAAGATACACAATATGACTTAGAGAGCTAAAGCAAAGCTATCTCGAGTATAATCTATAGCAGAACTCTTCATGCATATGAAAACCTTAGCCTTTTCAACCTTATCCTTTTCCATGAGAGATCCCTTCTTTATATAGGGTGAAAGAGGGATGGATGAGGAGATTAGGATGATCCCACTAAATTAGAGAAGCGAGTAAGATCCAAACCAATCAGAGGCCACCTCATCTTCTAGAATATTCCCTTCTAGAACATTCATGAAGTTTGACTTTTCTTTTGCTTAACCATCATCGCACCCTATGCACAGGCATCCTGCGATGACGCCACAGTCCATATTTGGTGCAGAGTGCGACGATCAAGCATCGTCACACCCGAAGCATAGAGCATGGTGCAATGATCTTCCTTTTCATAGTTTTTTAGGGAGGAAAATAAAACCACTTTTCTCTTGGAGAAAGTCTCTTTTAATATTTTCAAGGAACATGCAAGTGAGTTAAGAACATGTCGTCTTTTGATCACTGGGGTGACCAAAATAATGTGTAAATGTTGGGCCCGAGATATGATTAGTTTTATGACAGTAATTATATACTTTTTCCGAATGTATATATGTGTTTTTCATGTTTTGGAGAAGCTTTTTGAAGAATTTTGTGCCAAAACGCTATGATCTACACCAGGTATGCATAATTCGTGTTTTATGTCGATATTGAGTATAGTTCATTATGTTTTTATGTTTCCAAGAATCTAATTCATGTTTTTTGGTGTTACAGGGAAAAATCGCATCATGTTTCTACTTCCGACACTCAATCCGACACTCCATCTGGTACTCAATCCGGTACCCGGTCCGACACTCCTTCTTGCACAGAAACGATGGGAGATTTGGTGGTTATGGTATTGGCGGCTAGTTATAAGTGAATCAGGAACATGGGTTTTTTCTCATGCTTTCCCCCTTCAGCTACTAAACTCTTGACAACTCGGTTTGGGTTGCTAAGAAGAGTGATTATTGGCTCACTCCAGTTCGGTAGTTAGGGCACCATTAATGTAATTTGTTGTTTTTAGAAGTGGTTCGACCCCTCCATTGGTCGACCACTTGGTCTCTAAAGCTTATAAATACCACCGTGGTGGTCATACAATGAAAAAGGAAATGAAGAAGTTGTGTGTTAGAGGGAAAATACAATTTCCCTTTGCTCTGCCATTTTCATTTTGCCAGAATTGTGTAAAACTCGCGTTTTCAGTTTTAATGGTGAATTTGTGTTGCTGAAGTTCGTGGTGTGCCTTTGAAGAGTAACCACAACTACTGTGGGGCCCACTAGCAGTCTGGGTAACTATTCTATGAATTTGCTTGTTGATTGAGTAGCATAAATGTCTTTTATTTTATTTCCTGTACATGAAATGTTATTTTACTTCTTTGTTATTTAATTTGTTGTTTATGATTTACTTGTTTTAATTTAGTTTTTGCAGGTTATTATGAGGAATCTTGTTAGTATGCAATGAATTCTTAGTTGGTAGAAGTAAGCTTGCAAGCTTAGAGACTAACCGTGTGTGTAGTTAGATGATAAATTAAGTTTTCTTTTATGTTGGAATAGATGATAAAGTTCTTATACTTGAATAAATATTTTCCTTTCTTTTTAGGTAGGGTATGATAGTAATTAAAAGTTGTGTGTTGTTAGTTTATCTTAACGTCTAATGCAACCTCATTTTATGTTTTCTTTAAAAAAAAAAAAAAACTATGAGATACATGTTTCAGTGACTTGATCTCATTGATCTTATTAGTTTTTGATATTTTAGAGTGTGGCTTTTGACAAATAGTCCTAGAGATTTCTGCAGGTATTTATTTCACCAGGAGTAGACAATTTCAAGGAGATATAAAAGAGGAATTTTTCTTTAAAACATTGCTATACATGAACCTTGTTGTCTGCTAAGCGTTAAATGAATAATGACTTGCTGTAGTTAGCCATGTTTTTGCAAAATATTTTCATCTTATTTTTCTCAAGGCATCTTAAGAAGCAATTTATCTTGAAAACCTTCACCACCATATAAGGAAGTGATACCATAACCATCAAGCTTAGAGGTCTCTCATACAGTTTTCCCAAGAAACCTGAGTAAGTGAGTAACGTATCTTTATTAAAGAGTAACAAAGAGGTTTGATTAGCGGTTAGTCATGGAAACATCACAATAAATTACAAAATAAGAAAGTGAGTTGAGCCTAGAGATACCTTTTTGTTCTTTCTCAATGGTACCATCCAATACAAACCAAATAGCTTCATTATATCATATCTTTAGATAGGCCAGGTTAGCTTAAGTACCCCTTACATCAGGACAATCACCAAGGAATATACCAGAAGTCATCCTCTAACATAAATACCATCCCAATTGAAAAAAAGAGAAATAAAAATTTGTTTTCAAAGCTGTCCTCCCATCTTCTTGCATAAATAAATCTTATACTAAAATATTAAAAGATGGAGAGTCAGTCTCTGAGGGTGTAAGAGGCTAACCCATCGGGATACTGAACAGGTTTGTTGGTAGTGGGTATCGGCCTGTGGTATGACTAGGTAAACCTATCGGAGTACTGAACATGCTTGCTGGTAGCGGGGCATTCTACCTAGCGAGGATGATAATTTGACAAAAAATAAATAATAAATTTAAACTTGTCCTGATGTACGACATTACTGGTAGACACAGCTGACATGAAGTATGTATGGTTAAGATAAGGTTAATGAACTCCATAAACTTTCCATTGGGAACTAACTCTGAGACTATCTTGAAACTCTCTTACCTACCTCTTCTTATCTATATATATGATCTCTTATCCTATAGGTGGGGCCATATTTTAACCATCTCATCAGACCAATCTGTGAAATTTATCTCTACACTTAACAAGCTGTAAATCTTCGACTATTGGGAGAAATGAATGGTTTCCTATATTTTTGATTGTGAGATGTCACAATACTTAGGTGTGGGGGAGGGGTTCATAAGTTGACAAATGATAACATTGCCTAGAAGAAGTAAATCTTTGTAAAAATTTATGTGTGTTTTTTTCATAATACAGGCTATTATATCAGCAACTATTTTATTTTTGAAATGCTAATTCCCTGTGTGTTATAAACTATTGTACATTTCCTTAACAGACCACTTAACTGGTTTATTTTCATTACAAACTGCTCATTACAGAGTTATGATTACATTCCTTATAGAATGCGAGATAGAGGAATGGATTGTGTGAGCACGATGGAAAAACAAATAATAATGGAACACTTTTAGCTTGCCTCAACTCCTATTCACTGTGTTCGTGGGCTCTGAGGAATCAATTTCCTCAGCCACAAAACTCCCAAGAGTCGGAGACCACTGGTTTAAACACCACCAGTTGCCAAGAGAAAGCTATAAACAAGGTTTTCAAAACTGAATTTCAGAACATCTTTGGAGCTAAGGGATACTCCAAAGAGTGGATAAAAGAGGATATAATCAACCCTCTCATAGCCATCACCAGATTGATCACATGTGAAGGTAGATATTCATTTTTAAAGCCTGTCACGTTCGATATTAGTCTCGAGAAGATGTCTTCCCAAGTAAGGAAGAATGTAACTAATCCCCATAACAACTTGTTTCACCATGGCCTTATCAAACTACTTGTCTTAGCCGAGTTGGAGAAAACGTGGGATGAATTCATTTACCAATTTGAAAACCCTCAACTTACAATCGTGACTAGCAAGAAGACACTTGATCTAGGGATTGTTACTCCACCCAAACCCTCATGCTCAAGCTATTCCTTTACCGGACCAAAAGTCCAAGAAACTTGTTGATACCCCTGCAGCCTCATCGGGATAGAATACCAAGAAGCCTATTGCTAATTCATGGCATGAGGAAGTGCCATATCTTCAGTCTGGGGGGAGTTTCCTGAGCTAAAAAAACACTAAGCACTGCCCATTTGTATAGCAAACCTATGAGAAGAGGAAGTAGGATTTCTGTCAAAATTCTGTCATACTGTCTTTTTACAAAGTCTTGGGATATTATATCAGCAGTTGTTTATATTGGTATGCTAAATTACATACTGCTGAGATCATTGTGTGTGTTATAAGCTTGCTGTGCATTTTTATGTTTATGCTATAGAAGACTGCTTATACATAACTACTCTTTGTGACAAATATAGAGCGATAACAACTGCTAAATACTTATTGCCATCTGTATTACAAGCTTATGAAAAGAGGAACAATTGTTTGAATTATTACAGATCGATGAAAGAAAATAAAAATTCTCCTGTTCACCATGCCTACCAGTACAAACCAAGAATTTTGTTAGTATTTGTCAGTCTGTCAGTCACCCGTGATCAAGTTTTCTCTTTCATGTGATTGATAGGGTTATTAGGTCAAATTGTTATATTTTCAAAATAAAATTCTCAAATAAAATTTGACATATCTTGGTTGTAAAATGGTCATTGGTGGGTCTAGGTTTCCTTACTACTCCATCCACTCATCCAAGGTCATAAATTTTCATCATGGCCTTGTCATCATTCCTTGTCATAAATTTTCAAATGATTGTCTTGGTCAAAGTTCTACTTCAAAATTGGTTTCTGAATTAAGGACAATGAATTTGAAAAAAGTGAAAGACGTTTTTGTTAATCATAGACCAAGAAAAAAAAACCTCCTTCATTTTATGCACAGGTGTTATTATTTGAGATAAATTCCCCAAATACAGTCGCTATAGGAGGGTTTCTACACATTTGGACAACTTGACTTGAAGTCAGTTTTTCAAAGGTCCAGAGAAGGCATTTGCAGTGATTGATGGATCCATTGTGTAGAAGAAATCATAAAATTTCCAACCATAACACTTTCAGCCCAAAAATCCTCCGGGAAGGCCTCTAAAATCCTTCTCAAAGACCATGTTGCGCTTCTGCTGAGAGCACGTTGCGCTTCTGCAAGTTTTGAGTAACCAAATTCAATCTGGGATTATGAACAAATGGGAAAGTAATTTTGAAACTTGGAAGATTTTTTTTTTCATAACATACCAAAACACAATAACCTCTCTCAGGATTTGAATATACGTTATGGTTTGGGATATATTCAATCATCTTAGAGGCCTAGTTTTTCAGAAAATAAAACACTTTGTTTTTCCTGTTTAGTCATGTTTTCTTTTTGTGTTTTCCTAACAACTGGAAGTGAATTTTATAAAACCAAGAGAGGTTTTTATCAAGGACATATTCAGAAACAAAAACCTCTCTCATTGTTTACACATGATTTACTGTCTTGTAGTTACAAGTGTCACTTTGATACCTATTTTTCACAAGTTTTCCAGGCCAGAATTGTTGCGCTTATGGGAAGTCACTTTTGGAACTAATTTTGCAAAGGTAAAATTGTTGTTTTGCATGGTTTAAAGGATCAATGGTATAATATACATCTCAAGTATTCCTCACATGTCATCAACAACCTCCAAAAAACTCCAAACCCTCCAGTTCAAACTTAGAGAGCATGAAACACTGAGTTGTCATTTACGCCATGATAACGTTGTCCTACAAGCCAAGATGAATTCTCTACAGTGTTAGGTTGATGATATTACTTCAACCAATAATAGTCTCTGGATGCAATTGAAACACCACAAAAATCCTAATTCAAAATCCACCAGGCAATAGGGAGAAACTTCTAAAGCTAATCCACCCCCTCCTTCGCAAGTTTAGTCATGAAGGGCAATTTTTTTTTTTTGTTTGCAGTGGGACCTGCAAAATATTAGGTGTGTGGGTAATGTTTGGCCTGAGATATGATCGGTTTTATGACAATAATTAGATACTTTTTACGAATGTATATATGTGTTTTTTATATTTTGGAGAAGCTTTTCGAAGAATTTTGTGCCAAAACACTATGATCTACACCATGTATGCATAATTCGTGTTTTATGTTGATCTTGAGTATAATTCATTATGTTTTTATGTTTCCAAGAACCTAATTCACATTTTTAGGTGTTACAGGGAAAAATAGCATCATGTTTATGCTTTTAGCATTCAGTCTGGCACTCCATCCGGTAGTCAATCCGGTACTCGGTCCGATAATCTGTTCGACACTCCATCCTGCACAAAAACGATGGGCGATTTGGCGGTTATGGTATTGGAGGTCAGTGATGGGAGAATTCTTGTGCTTTCCCCCTACAACCACTGAACTCTTGACAACTCAGTTTGGGTTGTTGAGAAGGGCGATTACTGGCTCGCTCCATTTCGGCAGTTAGGGCACCATTAATGTAATTTGTTGTTTTTAGAAGTGGTTCAACCCTAGAGTGGTCGAACACTTGGTCTGTAAAGCTTATAAATACCATCGTGGTGGTCATACAATAAAAAATGAAGTGAAGAAGTCGTGTGTTAGAGGGAAAAGAAAATTTCCCTCTGTTATGCCATTTTCATTTTGCCAGAATTGTGTAAAACCTACGTTTTCAATTTTAATGGTGAATTTGTGTTGTTGAAGTTCGTGGTGTGACTTTGAAGAGTAACCACGACTGTTGGGGGGCCCACCAACAGTCTGGGTGACTATTCTATGAATTTGCTTGTAGATTGAGTAGCATAAATGTCTTTTATTTTATTTCCTGTGCATGAAATGTTATTTTACTTCTTTTTTATTTAATTTGTTGCTTATGATTTAATTGTTTTAATTTAGTTTTTGTAGGTTATTATGAGGAATCTTGTTAATATGCAATGAATTCTTAGTTGTTAGAAGCAAGATTGCAAGCTTAGATACTAACCATGTGTGTAGTTATATGATAAATTAAGTTTTCTTTTATGCTGGAATAGATGATAAAAACTGAGTTTTAGAACAGATTTTTAATTCGTGATTTCTTTGACAGGGCTTCGGTGGATGGATAGTGTTGGTTTTATTTTTCAATTTTAGATTGATTATCTAATTGTTGTTTAAGTTTTTTTCATTTAATTTTCCATTTAGTTTGCTCAATTGCTTACTTACCTTATGCTGGAATAGTATTTAAATTTATATTTTGTGAGTATTTTCCCTCGTTTCGCAATTTGAATTATTAAATAGAACTAGTTTAGTTTCCTTCATGCAATTTCTTTCTTAGATCTAGGTTGCAATTTCAATTTGTAGTTAATGATTGAATTCATTTATGAGTTTGCTTATATTAGTATAGAATGCCTTTGAATTTCATAGATTAGAAGATAGTTTCCTTGCTTTCATAGATTAGAAGATAGTTTTATTGCTGTTGTAGGATAGATAGTTTTCTTTCTTTGGTAGATAAAAGGATAGTTTGCTTATCATAAAGATTAGTTGTTAATTGCTTTTATCATTATAATGCTTTCAATTCAGTAGATTTCCTTTTATGAATTAGAAATAGTTGTGAAGATTAGTTTGAAAATAGAGTTCACTTGTTTCTTAGTTTAATTAGTTGCTTATTGATTAGTTTAGAAGTTATCCTAGGTTAGTTAGCTATTTACTTGCTTTAATAGGTTAACTAGTTGTTTTTCTTACTTGTTTACTTGCTTTAATAGAATAATTTCTTTCTTGTTTATTTACTTTCTTTCATAGGATAGTTGCTTATTGAATTTAAGTAGGCTAGTTGAAGTAGTTTGTTGTTGTTATTGTCTTATTAGATGAATAGTTTGCCTTTGCTTATTGTTATGCTTAATTAGTTTGCTTTTGCTTATTGTTGAACTAGTTTGCTTTAGGTAGGGTTTTCATTTGCTTTCTTAGAACTATCCATCGATCCTTCGTTCAAAGTTTACTTAGGGTAAATAGTTTGAATTCTTTAGTAAGGTTTTATCATTAGATAGATTTGCTTGAATAGATTAGCCCTTAGATAGCCACTTCCTTAGTTAGACTATACTACTAGCAGCCCTTCTACCTTGGCATTTATTTTGCTACAACTCTAAGTTTACTTACCCCGGGTTGAAAATTTAATTGAGGGTTTTTAGTGTGTTTTTTGTGCATATAGAACACCCATCAGTAACAGAATAACCCCCTAAGTATGAAGTTGCAAACTGTGACAACTGAAATACTTTGTAGAATGCGTGTGTTGAAAACAAGGAGCACATTGATTGAGAACCTGCAAACAATCAAGCATCTGCATAATAATATACCATCTTCTGAGGTAGGCATTCCCATACTCAAACTACAAGTAACTCTAATCATAAGTGTCAAGTGAGTCATGGCCACTAAACATACACTGTGGATCCATGTCATCATGATTCAACATAACCATGAGGAATACATAATGGATCTATGTGTCAGTACAAACTTATGAATACTCCGTCGCAACCTGTACCAATATGATGAGATCTAGGGTCTTCAATTCCATCGTATCTAAGTAGGAATCTATCCATGTGATTACATGTGTTAGATTCGAACATGGTAGAAACCACTTGATTACCGATCATTAATGAAAACCATTAACAAGTGCGAGGGAAATTACCATTGATGTCAATGAATCCCAAGGTACTCTAGTACAATCCAATGAGTGTTAATTAATGAGTTGAAGTCGAACACTTAATTGAATCTTCCAATTAGGGGCCAATGATGTGAACCCACTATTGAAATCAAGGAAATCTGCCATTGTGGCATGCAGGTTTCAAGGTACCAATGTAATTTCTAAGTCTTGTTCTCGGATAATGAGTTGAATTCGATAGGAAAAGATTCGTCATAGGAGGGCCTTTATATATCCCCCATCAATGAAACGAAATATGTAACATATTTAAAGTAGATCAAAGTATGAAGTGATTCAGAACTAACTCAGGGAAGGCCGACATGGTCGAAAATTTATAACGTCGACTGGATAGAAGGCTTGTTTAGGTTGGAATTCTCTTGAACATATGAATGACACAACAATTGTCTTGGAAACATTGACTCAAAGGAGAACCCAACATATGAACTTGTGGATTGTTAAACGAGAGACAAATGGATTTCTCAACCCATATATAGTGATGAAGGGGGGTGTGATGTTCAAGAGTGACTTTACTGCCACTAACACAAATACAATGACACATTTCTTCTCAGTTCCCCCCCACCATTTCTAGCAAGTACCTCTTTATTTTTATGCAATCTTGGGGAGGATAACATATGATTATGATGTAAGTTCATCCTTCGGATGAGTCCCTCAGAGTATTTTTAATGAACCCTAAGAGGGAGTGGTTCCATCCCATATGGGTCTTTCGATTCTTGTTTAACGAGTCCAAAGAAAGAAAAATTAGGGGTTTTTCATGTTTAGAGAGTTTGAAAAACACTTAAAGAGAACTCCATAAGGTCCTTTTTCATAATTTAGTCTGATGAGACCAAAAAAGAGATAATCTACCACTCATCAAACATTTTCTTCAAATACTTTTACGAGCATGAAAAGAACAAGGTCGCTTGACTATCTTTTCATGTTTTAGGGAGCTTGAAAAGATCTTAAAGGATACTCCATAGGGTTCGTTTTTTGTATTACCAATGCGAGTTCGAAAAAATGACAAAACCCTAAAAGCTTCTGTTCATAAGAAAAAACACACACAAAAAAAAAAAATTGCTGACCCCAGTCAAACATCTCACCCTTAGAACTTTTAATCTGTAAAAGAAAACACTTCGCAAAGTTGTTAAACTTTAGGGCATGGGTAAAATATAAGAAAAAAATTATTTTTGCAATAAAAATGGTAAAAACCAATAAAATAGGCCAAAACAACCTTTTTACCATTTCATTTGCAATTTTACCCAAATAGTGCCGAAAACCCTCTTTTTCACCCAAATTTCAACTATCGATTTCAGAGAACCTGTTGGATCATTTCGCAAATCATCTCCGTCAAAAAGGTAATCTTATGCTTCTTTATCTTTTCATGGTTTAAAATTTTGTTTTTATTGGTTTATGGTTGAGTTTGGGTCGATTTTTGGGGGGTACTTATACTTTCATATCGTCGCAGGCCCACAGTATCATGAACTGCGACGATCTGGAATTGCCATAGGGGATCAAAGATAGGGTGTGATGACATCGCTCTGCATGAAAGAAAATCTCTGCGACGACTGCAACTCAACTTTTGAAAAGATAGAATGAGCTAGAAAAACTTCCAAGAATTTATTTTTTCTGGTTCTAATCCTCTTTTGATGTTACTTAGCAGGTTTTCCTTGGTCAAAATGTTCAAGTGGAGAGAATGGGAGCATGAAGAAGAAGACTATTTTTCCGGGAATGATCCGGGCACAATTATGGAACTTAGACAATGTCGATTACTCAAGTTCTTCAAAATTCAGGGCATGAGAGCCCAACTGAGATTGCTAGAGTATATGGTTCACATGTGGGATGCGAGTGAACAAGCCTTTCGCGTGGGTGTGCATACACTCACATTGGATATAGAGGATATTTACTTTCTGATGAGTTTATCTCATCGAAGCTCTCGGGTTTCACTCTCGGGAAGTAGGGGTGGAGGAGAACCCATGGATTACTATGTTGCTCACCATTTTGTGCCAGGTACAGAAAAACATAGTGGCAAGGTGGCCATCATAGATGTTCGAGATTTACCATTGTGGACCATCCTTTATACCATTACTCGGATGGAAGGGAGTGCAGCTCCCCAAATGTCTTTTCAAATCCATTTTCGATACGTTATAGAGTGCATGGAACCCAAGTTCTTCAATTGGTGTGAGGGTGTCTTGAAGAACATGAAAAACAAAATGACAAAGTGTCGAAATGGTTGGTTGAAACAGTTTGGTTATAGGTTCATTTTTGTGTCCTTCTTCTTGGAGAGGGTCCCCATCCTACGTCTACAGGTGGAGTGGGGCATACCCGATCCACAAGATCCACATATGAAGAGGTGGGTGGACCTAATGGCTCATCACGATGGCGTGCCTATCGTCAAGTATGACGATGTTTTCTTCCAATGGCTGAGGAATTAGCTAATCGTGTTGGAGGACTATGTGTACGCTAGGATGAATTTCCATGGGGATATTGACTTAGCTCTTCCTGAGGGGTCTCAATGGGGAGACATAGGTAAGAAGGAAAATTTTAATTATATAATTTTTTTGATATTTTAATTATATAAAATGTTTTTTGTGTCATCTATCCAAGGCTAATCAAGTGCTCTCAATAATGCAGACGTGGGGCCTTATCGTCCTTCGAGATCATCTCCTATTCAGAGGCAAGGATAAAGAGGTGTTGTAGCATGAGTGGCTATCACAGATCTAGAGGAAATTGAGCAGAACCTAGAGGGATTAACCATGAATATCCCTGATGCCATGCTGGACGAACTTCCTAGGCACTATTAACGCCATACAGTTGGCATATCTTCATCTATTGGTCGAATGCTCCATAAATTGGCAGATGAAGTTGTTTGTTACAGCGAGCAACATCTATGATGCTTTTGTACATGAAGCTATGAGCTTCACGTTTTGATATTTTGGTCCTTGGACAAAACAGGTTTTGTAACTTTTATCGTTATTAATATAAAGTTCCTACGGACTTGTCTTTTTCAAATGTGTGTTTGGATTTATAAATGTCTCAAATGTCTGTCTAGCACATAATTAACCAATGCATATGTTAACATGTTTAGATATATAGGAATATGTTGATATTTAATATAATCAAAATGTCTTTCCAAGAGGCAAATTCTTAAGTATACCCTTAACAAAGTAGGACTTCAGATGGAATAAATGTTACTTAACTGAAGTACTACTAATTGTTAATCGAGTCATACAATAAGATGACAAATGCCAAATGAAATGGCATCAGTTAATAACTCAATAACTGCACTGTATTCTGTAATATTATTAGTTGTACAACTAAGGAAAACACCGTGTAGACTGATCAACTCAACCGTAGGTGCATAGATTTCCCATGCATCAGATGCTAGGTTTTGAGTACTGCGACTAGCACCATCAACAAAGCCGATATAGGGTAGCAAAGACATCGACATATGGAAACCAAGAACAATGCAAGGTAAGCAACTAAAAGGTAGAACACAAAATGAAAAAGCACACTAGAGTATAGTACACTAAAAATACACAACACTCATGCAAAAATAGTTTAAGAATAATACTTCTTCAAGTAAAGTCCATTTCTAGGTTTACTTAAAGGAATTCCATCATAATTTACCAACTCATAA
>JASDQU011379126.1:0-15986 GCA_032191745.1 Picea mariana | reverse complement strand
TTACTTCCAATTTGATAAAAGATATAACAGTTAAAGGATTCAGCTTATAAATGATAGCTTTGACTTCTTTATGAATTGAATTATCATATATGAATTTGCTGCACAGTAGGTTTCCCTCTTGCATGAATTCATAATCTGAAAACTGTTATGATTTCTTTTATGTCTTGTTTGTCCTATAACCCACTTCAGGAAGCATTATAGCTGATCCTTTGCGAGAAGCTTAAGGGCTAAATGGTGTGAATTTCTTCCTCCAACCAGCTTACGAAGCAATCATACACAGGGCAGACCTGGAGCGTTTCCAGGTTAATTAGTTAGGTGTTTACTGTTTATGCTAAGTAGTTTAATATAAATGATAGTTTAGCTAGATTTATATTACATTGCTTAAATATCAGTAAGATAGATTAGATTGTTTGATTTCAGTAGTTTTTATTTCTTTTCATAAAACATAAAAGATAAAAAATAGATTCTTGGTTGTCTCAGGGCAGCGAACACATGAGTTTTGCAGGTTTTAATCAAATATGTAGTTTGTCCATAATGTACATTTGTGAATAAGGAATAACATAGCTGATAATTAGGCAGTTGATTTCAGTTATTATAATCATAGTTAGTATCTTGTATATATAATAGTTAGTAGCTTATAGTTAGGTTAGCGTAGTTAGTTTAAGTTTGTTTTATTAGTTTCTAGTTTCCTCTATTTAGTTTGATTTCCTTTTTATTTAGTTAGTTAGTTTATTTTAGCTTGTTTTATTAGTTTCTAGTTTCCTTAGTTTAGATTATTTAGCTCAGATCACTTTCTCTTTGGTTTCCTTACGAGACCTCAGAGCGGCCAATGGAGTCGTTAAACTCGTCAGGGTGGTCCATACCAAACAGCTTGGGTTATTTAGACAACCCCGGACCGGTTCCACTCTCCCAGTTGACGGATGGACTATTTCGCCCGTCAACAAATGGCGCTAGAAGGAGGGCCTGAGCTTAATTAATGGCACGAGGTGGTCGCAAGACTCCTCCCCCACCTAATCGCACACCCATAGTGACTAGAATTCGTTCACAAGATAACATCCCCCCTCAAACAGTAACTACTTCAACCGAAGATCCTCAGGTCACAGTTGAACCAGCAACCCCTAATCCTACAGGCGGTGATATCCAAGAAATTTTCAGACAATCTCTTATTAAATCACATAAAGCCTTTGCTAGCCTTAGGCAACCACATCGCCCGTGGGGCCAACCTTTAGACTTCTCTGAAGTCAGAGAACAATTAGGTGATATAGATCCCACTGTGAATCCTACAGATTTGAACTCAAAGCCTGCTGCAGGAGGATCTGGGATACCTCCTTCTCCTCCTCCTTCACCACCTCCCTCATATCCTTCTTCTTCAGGGGGAGATTCATCTTCGGACGAAGGCAATCCACCTTCCTGTCCTCCTACACCCACTACCCCAATGGCTAATCAGAACAACCCTGCTAGACCATGGTTAGACCAAGATGTTGTAGCTGTACCTGGACCTCAGCATCCTTTGCCTAAGCATCCCGAAAAATGGCTTACTAAGTTTGACCCTGATTCTAAAGAGTTGGCGGAAGACCATATCAAGAANGAGCCGTTAAACTCGTCAGGGTGGTCCATACCAAACGGCTTGGGTTATTTAGACAACCCCGGACCGGTTCCACCCTCCCAGTTGACGGATGGAATATTTCGCCCGTCAACACCACCCTGCCCAGTCAGCAAGCCTATCCTTTGTCATGTCATTGTACGATAAGATTCCATGTGTGACAACACCACGTCATCATCATGATGTCATGCTGACGTCATCATTGACTTTTTGTCTGTTGACTATTGACTTTTTTCCTATTTGTGAATTTGATTAGAGTGTGATAAATTTCACATATGACGTATGCTTGAGGAAGTAAATATATGGTCGAAATTAGTGTGATGAGACAGACGTAATGGAATTGGTCTCGTCTAATTTTGAGAACTTTTATTTTTGATCATTTTCTGGACCTGAGAATCCTCCTGGATCACTTGCCTTGCCAACTCTCATGGTGGCAATTGGTTTCCTCCTAACCATACTTAGGGAAAAATTATTTCTTTGAGACCCCTGAGCTATGTGGACCCATAACTAGTGTTTGATTGCATAATACTTCACGTGGATTTATTTACAATCCACTGCTAAAGATCCATATTTATAGAGCTAGTTTTCTTTCTATAGTCCAGTTATCATTATAATAAGTCATTCAGGTTGGAAGAAATTATGCATCATTATTATAATCTCTGGTTACCCACCTCCCCTCAACCATGTATTTTTATTTCTATCTATAAACCCCCTAAGGCTTGCCATGTCACCCCCTTCATGCAAAATTCTTAATTTCTTAATATTCATCACTTTCCCTGATCCAAAAATGAAAGGTATTATTAACAAAATGACATTAACTTGATGCTCATGAATGATTAAAGAGTTCAGCCATCATTAATCATGTTGTAAATAAAAGAATATAACAGAAAGAAGAAAGAGAAATAAACACAAAAAACTTGTTAACAAAGTTCACCAATGCGTGGCTATGTCTCCGGGCCCACTTCCAAGTGGAGGACCGCTTTATTGATATGTAATGATCAAGTTCTCTTTATAATGACTCTTTGTTTCTAAAAATAGGATTTTGAACTGTTGTACAAGACCTCCTTGTGCAGACTGTTGTACAAGACCTCCTTGTGCAGATGCACACATGCCTCAACTATCTCCTCTCAAAACATGACTCAATGCCCCTCAAAACATGAGAAATGGGCCATTAATTCAAGTTTCTCTTCACATTCCCTGGAATAAAAAAGGGACCCTCACAAGATCAAAAGGCATGTTTTATATGGTATTTAGGCTCATTTATGGAATCCCAACTTCCCACAAAGATGTGGCCTCTTTTTGGGGTCAAATCCCCCTACAAATGACCAAGAAATATCCAAAAAGGATCAATCTGGGCCAAAACTATAGAAAAATAACCACTCTGATATAAAAAAATAAAATTAGGCCCCCAAGGTTGGGTGTGCGCCCCTTTTCCAAGGTCATATTAGCCATATGGCCAAGAGCCAGCCCACAAAGGTGATATGCGTTGGCCCCTTCATTGTTAGTTGTTGGTCGTATGGCGTAAGCAAAGGAGATGAGGGCCTGATCGGACGGATAGACTCCCCCGCCAATCGACCCTAGCCATTGGTCACAATCCCTGGTCTCATGGTGGAAGTCCCCAATCCTTAGGCCCCACACCTTACTTTATCGCTTGAGTGAATACGTGTCGGGGCTTAGTCGTGTGGTGGTGTAGCAGTGGACATGCATAGAACCAGGGTGCTATACTATGTGTGTATGGATGTAACAAGACCGCGGACTAGGGCTAGACCCTATCCCTTTCATCCTCTGAAACCAACACATGCACACTTTAAATAATATAAAGCACATTTACATGTTAAGTCCCATTGCAGGCAGGTTGGTAGCCCGACCCTGCCCAAAACGCTTCCCATGCCCGGAGGTCGCAGGTTTGATTTCAATGGAGTCCAAATAAATTTTACCACAATGAACCAATGAATGGGTGACACGTAAAAGCCCATCACTGGGCCACGTGGCACCATTTAATTCTCCAACTAGGTGACACTTGTCAAACGCTGATTGGACCACGTCTAACACACCTTCCTAGTCAACAAGTCAATCCTCTACCACGTCACCTGTATAATAAGCTGCCATGTTTCACCTCCAGATGATGCCATTTTAGTATGATGATTTCATCATGACTTCATGCCAACATCACCTATCGTACTGCTGACGTCAGCATTGACTTTTGCTTGTTGATTATTTTCCTATTTGGGAATTTGATCAGAGTGCGATAGATTTTGCATACGATTTCCGTTTGAGGAAGTAAATATATTTTTAGAATCAGTGAGATGAGATAGGAGCAACTAAATTGGTTTCGTTCAATTCAGAGAACTTTTATTTTTGAGCATTTTCTAGACTTGAGGATCCTCCTGGATCAATCCTCCCCACTTGGAAGCTTTTGGACCACCAAAATTATGGTATTAGTTGGTAACTAAGTGAGGATATTTTTCCCTCACTTTTTTAGTCTCCATTCACTTGGCCTGAATTGTATTTTTTCCCTTCAATCCCACTCAAAGATACTCCATATCGCCCCTGCAAGAAGTACAGACTCTTTTGTCCAAAATGGTGTCTTCCTGCAACTCATTCATATAATCAGGAGCAAAATATTCTATGGAAGGAATCTGAAAATTATCTCCTTTATCCTCTATCATAGGAGGCTCATACAATCTCAATTTTTCCACATTTAAAATTGAATAAATTTGCATATATGGAGGCAATTCTAACTGGAAAGCATTAGAACCAATCTTGTCTAAAATTTTGAAAGGACCATAACGAATTGGTTTTATCTTTTTACCTTCTCCTTGAAATATTTCCTTGTTGATGTATAACCAGAATTGATCTCCCAATTTGAAATGATGATAAACTCGATGCATGTCATGTCTCGCCTTGTACTTGGCTTGGCTTTTCTCTAACTTTTCATGTATCGCTTGATGAATCAACTAGATCTGTTCAATGAACCTTGTAGCCCTGTCCACATCATTGTGTTTGTCTGCTGCAATGTCTTTCCCAAAGACAAAATCCAAAGGATATTTTTGCAAGTATCTCAAACATGTTTCAAATGGATATATCTGAGTATAAGAATGCTTGGATCGATTATACACATGTTTCACATAACACAAATGTTCATCCCAAAGCTTAGGATGTTTGTTGCGATATGCCCGAAGTAGATGTACTACTGTTCTGTTCACCACTTATGTCTGCCCATCCGTTTGTGGATGAAATGGTGTGATGTTTTTTATTCCGGTTTCTATAAGTTCCCACAAGCTTGACCAAAATTTTCCCATGAACCTGGAGTCTTGATCAAATACAATAAAAGTAGGTAACCCAAAATGAACCCATACATTTTCAAAGAACATTTGCATTGTTTGTTCAGCTATGACTTAATTTTTACAAGGAATTAGAACATGCATCTTGTTGAACCTATCCACAACTACATACAAGTAATCATGACCCTTTCTAGACATAGTCAACCCCCCCACAAAATCCATAGATACACTTTCCCATAGTCTAGAAGGAATAGGAAGTGGAGAGTAAAATCCTAGATTTTTGTTACTTGGTTTTCTTATTGCACACATAGTACATCCTTTTACATACTTAGACACATTTTCATGCATTCGAGGCCAACAAAAGAACCTTTGTAACTAAGCAAGTGTTTTGTCTATAACAAAATGTCCTTCTATAAGAGAAGTATGTGCCTCCTTGATTACATGGACTCTTTCACATTTTGGAATACATAACTTTCCCAAATGATACAAAATTTTGCCTTTAATATGATAATTCAAATCTTCTGTTGTTTTACCATGACTTAAAGTTGCATAGACGTCTTTAAAATATTTGTCCTCAACATATTGTTCAATGTAAATTTCATGAGTAATTGAATTGTGATTAAGGATTGTAGCAATTGTACTAGGAGGCATTGATAACATATCAACAACTTTATTATGAATTGCCTTTTTATATCTCATGACCAAATGAAACTGCTTTAGAAACCCCATCCATCTAAAATGCCTTGTGTTGGCCCTTGACCAATTTTTGGGAGTTTCTTGGTCATGTTGACCTATTTTGGGACTTCAATATCCTATCAAAGGAGGAGTGCAAGACGAAGCAGAGATAACGGGATCTCGGCCCCGTTTTGGGCCTCTTTTTGGGTTGTTGGGAATATGTAACGGGAAAGTGATGTCGGCCCATGGGTTTACCCATGTTTAGGCCTATTTTGTAATGTATAAATAGATAACTATGTGATGTAGGAAAAGGTCGATGAGATAAGTGCCAAGTGAAAGTAATATTTGTATATGCTTTGTGCATGCCATGTGAGACTTGCAAGGCTAAGTGCATGTGACTGTAAGAGATTGAGTAGAAGCTTTTGTGTTGTAACCTAACTCGGGGAAGGAGGATTTGGCGAGGTGCACGCAAATATCATGTCCTATGAAAAGTGGGGTTTGTATGGATCTCTGCATGTAGATGACTGATTGAAGATAATAAAGAAGAAGAGTTGGTGGACGTAGCCCCAGGAGAGGGGTGAACCACGTAATCACTATGTTATCTTGTTTGGGGCTTGTCTAAATGTGTTTATGTCTTATTTTCTTAGTGCTTTGAGATGATTAGATAAATCTACTTATGCTCAGTGCTAATGATGTATGGAATGTTAGATATAATATACATGAATATGCTCAGTGCTTGATCAGTTACGACCGACCTATTTTACTTATGCTAAGTGCTCATATATGGTAGATTACTATTAGTATTGTGAGGCTCTGTTTTATCAACAAAGTAGATAATGATTGCATGTTAAAGAACTAACTAAGTTCTTTACTAAGTTGTATAATCATAGATCTGTGTCTGAGCTAAGGTTGCAAACACTTGAGTCCTGCAACCACCCCTGCCTCTACCTCGGGTGAGACTTCATCTGCTTCGCAGGTGTTTCCAAAAGGGTCGATAGTTAGGGTTTTTTTGGTGTGCTCTTGTAGCGTTGAACCTCAGGTTTGCCCCTATGCCAACAAATGGTTTCATTTTTGGGACATGAAACTGTGATTGCTGGGAATTGAGAAAGAGGAAGCTCTGTGAAAAGATTAATCCTGAAATTGTGAAATCTCTGTGCGTAGATCTGTGCCCTAGTGTGCAATATTCTACTTGATCTGTAAAGCTTTGTGCTAAATAAAGAAGGTCAGATCTTTGGAAAAGAAGCAGGATCTGAAAGATTTCTGCTCCAATAAAGGTAAAAGTGAGAAGTTCTGATTGAAAGAGGTAAGATATGTAAGCTTTGTGCTCTGTAAAAGTAAGATAAGTGGAAATTTGTGTTTCTAGAGTATGGATCTAGGTATATCTGAGAGGTTTTGTCCTAGTTTGAAAGCTAGGGTGTTAATAGATGAAAGAAGGTTTGATATGAATAGATATGATAAGAATAATGAAAGATATGTTATACCTATGCATAGAAAGAATGTTTGGACTAACAAATGGATGCAGGATCCTAGAAAGAATTTGTTGTAGGTTAGCTACCATGATCCTTGTGCATAGTGCAGAAGAGGTTGGGGATTATTTGGAAGAAAGAGAGGATTAACCCTTTGTTATAGTTGCAGAAGACCAGGACATCTTGCTAACAAATGCCTTGGTGGAAGACCTAGTTGTCTCTGTTGTAAGGCTATGGACCATGAAGTGTTGGATTTCCCTAGAATGATCACTAAGATTGAAGGAATAAACTTGAGTCAAGAGAACCCTAAGGCAAATCTAGAAAAGGAAAAACCCCATCAAGAATCAGAGAAAGTATGGATATGGATAAAAGAAACCCTAAATGACCACCGACATCTCATCTTATTAGAGATCTTGAAAGAAAAGGAATGCATCGAAGAAAGAATAGGGGAATTAGACATTGACTATGTTCTGGATGAGGAAACACAGATGAATATTATGCTAGAAAGAACCTGGGAAGCTATAGGAAGGCCTGCTATGATCCATTCACTAGGAGGAATAAGTTTATTCAAAGGAAATCTAGTAAACCTATGTGGAAGGCTCACTCGGATACCTATGACTGTCAATGGAACTTCGACAGAAGAAGACTTTGAGATTATTAAAATTGTTGAAGATAGCACCCCGTTTACCATGCTAATAGGAAAACCTTGGATTGATAGAGATCAAGCCAGATGAAAGGAAGAAGAACAAGTTTTGGCATAGAAGAAGCAAGAGTTAAAAGAATTTCTAACTAGAAGGATCGCACACTTGATTAAAGAACATAAGAGAAGATCCCAGATATTTAATACTAGCAACCTAGATGTTGAAGCTAAGAGAACACTAGAGGATCTCCAGGAGATTGAATTACCTACCCCAGGCACAGAAGAAGTATTACCCAGAAACCCTAGGAAAGAATTTCAACAGCGCGAAGTAACTAAGACCAAAGAAGAAAATAATCAGAATGAGAAAAGAATTACTGAGACGAAGCTCACTGGAAAGAAAGCTAGAAAGTTAAGAAAGAAAAGGGCTAATACTAAAATATTACAAGAGGTTCTAGAGGAGACCTCGTAGAAAGAAAAATTACAGAATTTGAGCTTCGCCAGGATACCAAAACAGTGACATATGGCACTTTGCCATGACAAAGCAATATAGTCATTGGGACCAATATATCCGTTCAACTTCCACTCTGAACGGACTAAAAATCAATAAAGTTTCATCATCATACCGTTGGACCGTGCAATAATGGAAAGAATGGAGTTAATAAAGCCTTCATATTTGTTGCAAGAGATCTATCATAGAAGTTATCTATTTATCCTACCACGCCATGCAATGAGAACATTTTTCTAATTGAGAATTTGATCTCGCAGCCTTGATTAAGATTGCCCAGTGATCACTACGCTTTTTCCTTCTACCCTATTGTAGTGCCCATGTTACATTGAGAAACCTAGATATCCATCCCAAGCGCATATGTTCGAAGAGCTCACTACCAAAGAAGCAACTGCGACAGAAGTTCTAATCAACTTAATGACTGAAAGAACCATGTCAGGAAGAGGACTATATATAGGTGTACATGCATCATTGACGTGAGGAGTGAAATCCTCCTCATCGACTGCTCGAGCTGGCCCATCCCGTCCAATCGAAAAAAGAAGAACTAAGAATAGAGACGATCTTGCGAATGCTAAACTGATTTTGAGCATTCTACTTACTTATCTACCACCTCTGAGCGATGCCATCACTCGTGATAGTGTACCCCATGAATTTGAGTATGCTTTGATCACTGTGTACCTTCTGAAAGAAGTGTGCGTAGTTCGTGCTGACCAGGATAAGCTCATGACGTTGAATTTCAGTGACTTCAACCTCAGCGATAGGAAGGCTTACAGTATGCTTGCCCCTCATAAATATCTGATGCGAACCAAAGGAAATAACTCCAATATTATCGCTCAATCATGGACCCAGAATCTCGCACAGTCAACCCTACTTAATGTAATGAAGATTCCTCACTTCGGGAGGCATCAAGAAGTGAACATGTGCGTCAAGTTGTTGTTGTCCTTGTATCATAGAGGATACTTATGGTTGAACCGCCGCATCACAGTGGATCTGAATTTGATCAATTGGATCACAGGGCTAAGCATCCAGGGCCCCGACCCACATGAGTTTTACCCCAACAAAACTGCGGTTCGTGCTCTTGCACAGAAGATAAAGGAAATGTATGGAGATGTCGATAAGGGCATGCGAGGCTACAAGGTAGCCTCTATCCAGAGCGTCGCAGTTTTCCTTGCCTATTAGTTGATCACATGCAATCTAGTTCGCAAGAACCGACCAACCCAAGTGACCAGATTTATAGTAGACCTCACAAGGAAGTGCACAGAGGGCCTACATATGAATTGGGAAAAATACTTGGTGAACCAGCTATAAATGCATTGTAGGGAAGTGCAATACCAAGGGTATAAGTTCCATTTTAGATGGCTACTTATATTAATTGCTTTCATCGCATGGGAGATGCCGGAAGGTGCAACCTTCTCGGATGGCGAGCCCTTTGAGCCATTGGTCGCGAAGTTTAGGATGTTGTGGTACTCCAGTGAAATGAACAAGTAGTGGTATTCCAATGTTGTTTTCCACACTTATTACAACCAAACAAAGATCGCAATCTAGGCTACGCCTCATATCACCCTGAACACACTTCACAGATTTAGGCCATTGATGAAATTTAGCACGGACCGCCACTTCATCTACATCACACCGCGCGCTGATGAACATCACCAACAGTTGCATTCCTACTACAAACTAACAGAGGAAGACTTAGACGATATTATTAAGGAGTGGTCGACAGACCTCCTCATCCCAGTTGACCCCATGGGGCTCTCTGATGTTAATAGTCCAAAAGTTGTGCACAATACACCTGGATAGAGAAAGACCAAGAAGAATGAAGAAGCCCAGGATGTCCACATCACTTCAACACATACTCCTTCTATCTCACTTGAGTGAGGAGGTGATGGCAGAGAGATAGATGGAACCGAAGTCGAACAGAAGAAAGATGAGGTCACACTGCCAAGAGATGAAGATGATCCCTCAAAGAAAAGGAAGGTTTCCCCTTCAAAACCTTCTTCAAGGAAGAAAATGAAAGAAACTAGAACCAAGTTTGAGACCACCCTAACCTCAGACGACCTCAAATTCATCATCGCTACACTGAACGATGCTTCATTGGAGATAGCAGAGAAGCAGGAAGCCAAGTAGGAGGAGATGTTTAGTCGGATCAAGTTCAAATTTCAAGAAGTGTAGCATGCACTATAGTCCATCCGCATAGTATCCACTGCACCCCTGATGACAGGAACACCATAAATGGGAGATGAGCTAGCTCAACTCCACCAGATTGTTGATACGGTCGAAGCTCGCCTTTGACGAGCACAGGAGGAAACAACACAAGTCGCCCAGGCTCTGGTGCAAGCATAAGGAGATCTGTTACAACAATGCAGTAATGTATAATGAGAGATGCTTGCTATACAAGAGAAGTTTGATGAAGAGAAATTAGAGCTACAACAAAGCAAGGAACAATTGCTCATTGAGCAACTTGAAGTTAAGGAAAGGGTCAATAGAGCACTTCGTTTTGTGACAATCTTGAAGTCTAGACCAAGGACCAAGTTCCATAGTAGGTGGCACAATTGGAAGAGGTGATCCAGAAGCTCTAGCAGTGCATCACAGATCTAGAACTTCGCGTTATACCCAAAACCCCTCAGGAGATAAGAGACCAGCGAGATGCAACTGCTCATAGCGTATTTGGTAGATTAAAATATCTTTCCTTGGAGTGCAAGAAGCTAAGTAATCAAAGCGCCCAGACATACGAAAACCTTACAGAGAATCAAGAATTGCAGACACTGGTGTCGCAACTCCAAGAAGAAAAAAAACATCTGGATATGCTACAAGTACAACTAAAGGCCCAATCAGCTGTAGACAGGATGAAGAGATCGCATGAACAATGCACAACTCAGCAGCAGGTTCATAAGCTTCAAGTAAAGTCATGGAAGTCACTCGTTGACTTCAACATGTGCAAGATTAGGCATGCCTATTATTTACAGATGTCGAGAGCCAAGGAGAAGAGCTTGAATAGGTCGTCTTCTTAGCAAAGAAGCTCCTGGAAGGACCAGTGAACGATACACTAATCCAGGAGTTCACCGAGTAAGAGGCTACAACAAAATAGCAAGTCGAAGAAGCTCGAGCCAAGATCAAGGCATTCGAGGCATAATTGGTCAGATAGTAGTGACTCGGGATGAGTCACAGGTGAGTGTTGGGGGTCTGTTCGCC
Source organism: Picea mariana (assembly GCA_032191745.1). NCBI lineage: Eukaryota > Viridiplantae > Streptophyta > Pinopsida > Pinales > Pinaceae > Picea > Picea mariana. The sequence continues at coordinate 4,621 of JASDQU011379126.1, read as the reverse complement.
CTTGACCAAGTTTTGGGAGTTTCTTGGTCATGTTGACCTATTTTGGGACTTCGAAATCATATCGAAGGAGGAGCGCAAGACGAAGCGGAGATCACAGGATCTTGGCCCCCTTTTGGGCCTCTTTTTGGGTTGTTGGGAATATGTAACGGGAAAGGGATGTCAGCCCATGGTTTTACCCATGTTTAGGCCTGTTTTGTAATGTATAAATAGATACCTAAGCGATGTATGAAATGGATGATGAGCTAAGTGCCAAGTGCAAGTAATAGTTGTATATGCTTTGCGCTTGTTGTGTGAAACTTGCAACGCTAAGTGAAAGTGACTGTAAGAGATTGAGTAGAATCTTTTGTGTTGTAACCTAACTTGGGGAAGGAGGATCTGGAGAGGTGCGCACAGATCTCTTGTCCTATGCAGATTGGGGTTTGTATGGCTCTATGCATGTAGATGACTGATTGAAGATAATAAAGAAGAAGAGTTAGTGGGCATAGCCCCAGGAGAGGGGTGAACCATATAATCACTGTGTTAACTTGCTTGGCACTTGTTTGAATGTGTTTATGTCTTATTTGCTTAGTTCTTTGATATGATTAGATAGATCTTCTTATGCTTAGTGATAATGATGTATGGAATGTTAGAACTAATATAAATGAATATGCTCAGTTCTTGATCAATTACGTCCGACCTATTTTATTTATGCTAAGTGCTCATATATGGTAGATTACTATGAGTACTACAAGGCTTTGTTTTATCAACGAAGTAGATAATTTTTGCATGTTAAAGAACTAACTGTGCTAAGTTCTTTTCTAAGTTATATAATCATAGATATGTGTCTGAGATAAGGTTGTAGACACTTGAGTCCTGCAACCACCCCTGCCCCTACCTCGGGTGATACTTCATCTACTTCACAGGTGTTGCCGAAAGGGCCGGTAGTTAGGGTTTTGTTGGTGCATTCTTGTAGCGTTGAACCCTGGGTCTGCCCCTGTGCCAACACCTTGATTGTTGTAGCTTAGTTTGTGATTGTATATACTGTAATGGTTGGTGATCAATATGTATTATTGTTTCTTTTCCCATTAAGTAATGTTTCCACTTTTTAACACTTTGTACTAAAGCATACAATTCTTTATCATAGGTTGGATATTTAATTACTCTTGTAGTGAAGGTATCAAAATGATAGCATATGGGATTTTTGTGTTGCATCAGCACTGCCCCCATGGAATAATCACTTGCATCGGTATAAATTTCAAAATACTGTTGGATATCTGGCAATGCTAGAACATGAGTTGTACTAATCTTCGCTTTCAAAGTGTCAAAATCCTTTTTCTGGCTTCCTCCCCATTGGAATCCTCTTTTCACACTTGTCAAAGCATGTAAAGGAGTTGTAATTAGAGAGAAGTTTTCAATAAAATTCCTCTTTAGCTCAACTTGTCGTTTTGGAGGTAATCCTTTTGGGACTTGAAATATATCATCATAGTCAGAAACAATTCTAACTAAGTCATCTTTCAACTTTGTATCACAATCTTTGAAAGTATAAATTCTAACAGTGTCCTTAGCTTTTACGATCATTAGTAAATATCTTTTACTGACATTTACAATTCTCTTCATTTTCCCTGATTTGATTAGTGATAGATTCAATTTCTTCTTCTGATCCTTTACAACATATTATTTTCCATCTTTAGTTAATTCTTACTTATTGTCTTCACGATATAATATTTCCTTTCTATCATACAAATATGGACTCCCAAGTACAATACCACATATATCTAGTGGAACCACATCTAAATCAACCACATCTATAAATTCTGAATTGATATCAAACTTTAGGACACATTGCCTATTCACTTGCAACTGATCATCATTATGAATCCATCCTAAAGGATATGGTTTCTTATGAGGTTTAGTAGTTAATCCCAATTTTTTAACAATTGTCTTTGATATCAAGTTTACTTGTGAGCCACTGTCAAATAGAGTATCAATTTTTGTATGTTTGGAAATTACTCTTATGTGAAAAAGTTTTGTTCGTTTGATCTCATCAACTTCATTATCAACTTTTAAAGACTAAACTGAAGAACTTGTACTAGCTTCAGAATTTTTACCTCTGATGCCCGTGATTGTGACCTTGGTCTCATCTCCTGAATCAAACCCCAATTTTGTTTGAGCTGTTGCAGTAGTCTTTGGCTTCCCTTTATTTCCTAACTTTTTTGGTTTCAATTATGGGTGAAGGATCCAACAATGATCCTCACTATGGCCTTCTTTCTTACAATGAGTGCATGCAGGTTTTTCCTTCTTCACTGTATTAGTCTTATTCCCTTTAAACTTCTCTTTACCCTTGCCTTTTAATTTTCCTTCTGTAGGTTTAAATGTTTTTACAAAATCAACATTTACATTCTTCCCTCTAGATTCAAGATGAGTCGCATGCATAGACACCTCATCTAAACTAGTTGGATTAAACATACGAATGGTATGTTGTAAATAGATATGAAAACCACCTATGTACTTAGGCAATATATCTTTAGTATCCAATGGTATTCCCAACAATAAATCTCTTTTTTGAAACTCCTATGTATAACTTTGAACAATTTGTCCCTTTAATTGCCTAAAATTATGCCATGAAATAATAACTTGTTGCATATAAGCTAGAGGATAAAAGTGTTTTAGTAATGCAGATGTAAAATCAAGCCATGGAGAGAGAGTCTTACCGAACTTTTTAAGATCCTGTTTTGTCCTGCTTTCCCACCACACAAGGGCGGTTCCTCCCATCTTGAGACTAGTAAGCTGGATCATAGTCTCCTCATCTATGATTTTTTGTATCCTGCAATATACTTCAATTTGTCTTATCCAATTTTCTCACTTTTCAACATTTAGTTCCCCATCATACAAAGGTAGCTCAAACTTAACATCAAGATTTAACAAATTCATGTCAGACTTATGCTTATGTGTATTCTTTTGTATAGTATGTGTAGTAGAATGAGAACTAGCATTTGAAGTGGAACTTGAAGAAGAAGGAGAAGAAGGTGGTGAAGGTGGTGAAGGAGGAGGCTTTGAAGATTCTCCTTTCCCTTCACTTTTCCCCTTCGTAAAAGGTTCTCCTATAACAAGTTTCTTTCTCTCCAAGAAATCATCATATAACACTTTGACCATTTCTGACATGGAGAAAAATGCTTCTTCAAACTTTCTAGTTCATGGAGAAGTTTCTTCTTCGGTTGCCATTATTTTCTTCCTCGACACTCATTCTATATCTGAAATGAATTCAGCCATTGAATTTTCTCCTCTTTGATATTTGGATCTTGTGAGCATCCAATCCTGCACTTGTTAAGCCTTCCAACACAACCAAAGCTCTGATACCAAAATACTTGATCCAAAAATGAAAGGTATTATTAACAAAATGACATTAACTTGATGCACATGAATGATTAAAGAGTTCAACCATCATTAATCATGTTGCAAATAAGAGAAGATAATAGAAATAATAAATACAAATAGACACAAATAACTTGTTAACGAAGTTCACCAATGTGTGGCTACGTCTCCTAGCCCGCTTCCAAGTGGAGAACTGCTTTATTGATATTTAATTCCCAAGTTCTCTTTACAATGACTCTTTGTTTTTACAAACAGGGTTCTGATCTGTTGTACAAGACCTCCTTGTGTAGATGCACACATGCCTCAACTATCTCCTCTCAAAACATAAATAAAATGCTTGAAATGGCAGAATAACAGTAATATAACTAGCATAATATCCACAATAACACAGAAATAGTATAAGAACAACAACTGAAATAGCACTTTGATTCAGAAAGCAATGTTCATAGGCCTCTTCGAGGGGGCAACCTCCAGCCGAGCAACGCTCTATTACAATAATCTCCAAGCTAGGTTTTTCATACCCTCGACCCTTATTTATACTAAATATGTCTATTAAGAGAAGCATCTAGAGGAAGATCCTTCTAGAAGTGGAAGCTTCTGTTAGGTCTTCTTACATCCACTTTATTCTATTTTATTGAAAGGCCTTATTAATATTGACCTTTATTACATCTGAATACATTGATCTACCTATGTGCGGGTTAGGACCTTAACATGTCCACCCCCTTAAAAACAACCTTGTTCTCAAGGCTTGAGATGTGGAAACTACTGCAGAATGGTAGCTGGTTCCCAAGTGGCATCTGTTGGAGTCAAATCTTTCCACTGGACTAGCACTTACTTGATGGTTCTTTGACACAAGCGATGCTCATGCTGGTCCAAAACTACTTCTGGTTGTAGCCAAATGGATGCTTCTTCGGCTAACTCTGGAAGGTTGGTTTGAATTTGGAACCTGGTTCCAATCACCTTCTTTAAGCATGAAACATGAAAAACAGGATGTAGCTTCGACTGACTGGGAAGAGCTAACTGATATGTGACTTGTCCCACATGATTGAGAACTATATAAGGACCATAAAATTTGGGTGCTAGCTTCTGACAATGCTTGGCCTTGATGGAATTTTGCTTATATGGTTGCAATCGCAGAAACACCTGATCCCCTTCTGCAAATTGACGTTCAGAGAAACCTTGATCTGCTTGTTGCTTCATGCGATTCTGTGCCATGACCAAGTTCTCTTAAAGGGTACGAAGAATATCATATTAAACTGTAAGTGTTTCG
>JASDQU011379125.1:0-23908 GCA_032191745.1 Picea mariana | reverse complement strand
CAAGTGCACCTCATCTTAATGGCTCATTTAATATTTGCGCAACAATTCCAAAGTGTTTTCAAAATTTGTGTTGGCTTGTCCAGCTGTCCTCCGCTTCCGCGCTGGCTCGCTTGATGTGTTGGCGATGCTCCTGCATCATACTCCCTTGATTGAAAACTTTCATGAGCTCCTGTCCATGAGCTCCTGCATGGTTTGTCCATGCTTCTGTATCTCAGCTTTAGTCTCCCAGCTGGCATCTTCAACTGGATGGTTCTTCCACTTGACCAAATACTCAAAATATTGTTTTCGCCTGGTCCTCTTACTCACTCTCTTGTCCAGTATGCATTCCATCTATGGCTTCTCTGCAACTGGCATTTTCTTCATCTACTGGATCACTAGCTTCTCATATCCAGTCTCTTCTCCTCCAGCTCTATATGGGTACAAATCTGAGACATTGAATATCGGAGAAATTTCGATCCCATTGGGTAGTTCAATCTCATAAGCATTTGTCCCAAATTTTCTCAAGACCTTGCATGGTCTGATTTTCTTCATCTTTAGCTTATTGTATGTTCCTCTTGGGAACCTTTCTTTCTTCAAGTGTGCCAGAACTACATCACGAACTTCAAACTGAAGTTATCTTCTATGCTGATCGACTCTGCGTTTATACTCCTGGATTGATTTCAGCAGTCGCTCCTTCACCTGGCTGTGAAGTTCTTTCATCGTCTCTGCGAACTCTTCTGCACTAGCGCTGCTAGTAGCAGTCTGTTCCGAATCTCTCAGTTCAGAAATTCCCCTCGGCTGCATACCATAAACAACCTGAAATGGACTTTTCCCTGTGCTTAGATTCACTGAATCGTCATATGCAAACTCTGCCTGTGGTAATATATTGTTCCACTGGCTGTGGTGTTCTGTCACCAAGCTTCTCAACAGGTCTCCAAGACTTATGTTGACCACTTCTGTATGTCCATCCATATGAGGATGATAAGCTAAACTAAACATCAAATTAGTCCCCAGCTTCTTCCATAAGGTCCTCCAAAAATGCCTTATGAATTTCGTGTCTCTGTCCGAAACTATACTTTTCGGCAGTTGAATGACCTCTTTGAAGAACAGATTTGCAATGTGAGTTGCATCACTGGTCTTCTAACATGGGATGAAGTGTGCCATCTTGGAAAACCTATCCACTACCACAAAGATTGAATCAACAACTCTTTGTGTCCTTGGCAACCCCAATACAAAATCCATGCTTATCGCATCCCACGACCTTTCTGGTATGGGAAACGGTTGATAAAACCCTGCATTCTTCTTTCTTCCCTTTCGAATGATGGCAAATTCTGCATCTGTCTACAAATATTTTGACATCCACTCACATTCCCGACCAAAAATATGACTCATTCAATTTCACGAATGTTTTGTCATGTCCGAAATGTCCTGCCAATCCACCATTGTGTTTCTCCTTCAACATATTCTCCCTCATGGAGCATTTCGAAATACACAGTTGATTGCCTCTGAACAACAATCCTTCCTGGATCATGTATTCTATCCATGGGCTTCTGTCTCTGAGAACTGGATTCTCAGCTGCTTCATACGCTTCCTGAAAATCTGGATCATCTGTGTACATATTCCTGAGATCATCAAAACCTAAAGTGCGGACTCTGAACTCCTACAACAGCAAACAATTCCTGCTCAAAGCATCAACAACTTTGTTAGCGGTACCAGAAATATGTTTAATCACAAATGTGAAATTTTGCATATACTCAACCCATTTTACATGTTTCTGATTCAACTTCTCCTGTTGAGTCACAAACTGCAGTGCATGATTGTCACTGTATAATACAAATTCTTTGGGTATCAAGTAATGCCTCCATTTCTTTAATTCTTGTATGATAGCATAAAAATCCTTATCATACGTGGAGTATTTCAATTTCGCTTCATTCAGCTTCTCGCTGAAATATGCTATCGGCCTGTCTTCTTGACTCAAGACCACCCCGATTGCAAATCCGCTTGCATCGCATTTCACCTGAAATGTTTCCTGGAAATCTGGCAACACCAAAACTGGTTGTTCTGTGATCTTCCTTTTCAACAGATTGAAACTCTTTTCAGCTTCTTCTATCCAGTGAAAAGACTTATGCCGCTTCTTCACTGTATCCATCATTGCTGCGTTAATTCCACTGAAATTCCTGATGAATTTTCGGTAGAAACTAGCCAAACCATGAAAACTTCTCACCTCGAATACATTCCTCGGTGATGGCCAATTCTTGATTGCTTCCACCTTATCTGGATCCATCCTCAACTCATTTTCCGAAATAAGAAATCCCAAATAAATGAGTTTTGTCTTCATGAATGAGGACTTCTTCATATTAATCAACAACTTCTCCTGCTGTAGTTTCTGCATCACTGTAGCCAAATGCTTCAAGTGTTCTGCCACTGATTTACTATAAATCAGTATGTCATCCAAATACACAATGACGAAATTCCCGATGAACTCCCTCAGGACTTCTTTCATCAACCTCATAAAGGTACTTGGCACATTTGTTAAACCAAATGGCATAACAAGCCATTCATACAAACCCTCGGTTGTTTTGAATGTTGTCTTCCATTCATCGCCTTCTCTCATGCGAATCTGGTGATATCTTCCTTTCAAATCAATCTTTGAAAAGTACCTTTCTCCGCTCAAGCAATCCATCAGATTATCCATTCTTGGCAATGGAAACCTATACCTGATGGTTATCTTATTGATTTCCCTCGAGTCGGTACACATCCTCCAGCCTCCGTCTTTCTTCGGACTGAGTATTGTTGGAACAACACACGGACTCAAGCTTTCCCTGACTAACCCTTTGTCCAACAACTCTTGGACTTGCCTTTTAACCTCCTCATGCTCCTACGGCATCAATCTGTACGCAACTTTATTTGGAAAACGGGCTCCTGGTATGAGATCAATATGATGACTCACACTCCTGACCGGTGGCAATGAACGAGGTAGTTCATCCACTATAATGTCAGTGAAATCTTCCAGTAGTTCCTGAACTTCATCTAGTAAATCATCCACTCTTGTACTAGTCAGAACAATCCACGGCTTCCTGACCACAAAGAATTGTGGATCCTCCTTCTTCTTAACCTCGGTAAGAAGTTCCTTTCCACTCATGAGAAGTATTGTGTTGCTTACTTCCATCTTCACCTTCTTATCCTTTATTGGAAGCAACATGTGTGTCCTCCCATTTTTCTCTAGGGTGTATGTGTTCATTCTCCCATCATGAACCACATTTCTGTCATATTGCCATGGTCGACCCAACAATAGATAAAAAAACATCCATGGGAATAACATCACATAAGATCTTATCATTATATCCACCTATCTTGAATTCAACCAAGCATTGTTTAGTAACAGTTACCTCGTGTCTTTTCTGTAGCCACGAAACTCTGTATGGGCTTGGATGATCAGTCGTCTCCAGCTCCAGCTTCTCTACTATCTCCATAGATATGAGATTATCCATGCTACCACTGTCTACAATGATCTTGCATACATTGTCCTTGGTCTTGCAAGCAGTCCTAAAAAGTATGGTCCTTTGGACTGAACTTTCCACCTCCTTCTAGGGTGTCAAAAGGACTTTTCGCATCATGAACGATCTTTCGCCTTTAGCATATTTGGCCTCAACATCCCTCCTCTATGCTTCGGTGATGTGAGCTTCTCCAATGTCCTTCTTTTTCTCTGGACACTCATAAGACTTGTGCCCATTCTTTCCGCATGTGAAGCATGTGATTACTCCACCTCTTCCTCTTCCTCTACCTCTAGTACGAGGAAAAGTGTTGTTGTCAGCATAATCTCCTCTCTGTTCATTATGCTGCCCTCTCTGTTCAACATATGGCCCCCGCTGTGAGGTTCCACCTCTCTCTGCATGAGTTTTTTAAATCGGATATATTATGATTTTGTTTATGGATCATTGACAGTGTTTCGTTGACAGATGCAAGTTGACGATTTATTTCTAATCAAACTCACATAAGGAGTAAAAGGGTCATGCAAAACAACTAGATATTGAGGGAGAGGTGTGGTAGTATCCCTATCATAGCCTAATAGCACTGTCATCGTGGCTCAAATGGTAGGTTAACGATTACCTAGTTTGAGAGACCCATGATGTCGTGAGGGAAGACTGAGACAGTTGCTCACGAATATTCTAAGGGGCACACAATAAGGTAGGGTCCTTATCCCTTAGAGGCCCTTAGTGTCTCACAAGGTCGCCTAAATGGAGTATTGACTCTAAGGATTGGAAAACTACCAAAACCAGTCAAAGGCGAGTGGTAACCTTGGAGCAGATAGTGCGTCTTGAAGGGCACGTCGCGTAAGTAAAAATTTAATCAAAGGCGAGTGGCACCCTTCAAGCATGTAGTGTGTCTTGAAGGGCACGTCGCATGATTAAAATTTGAATCAAAGGCGAGTGGAACACTTGGAGCACATACTGCGTCTCAAAGGGCACGTTGTGGTATAAAAAAATAGGCAATGAACCTAGGTGGCCTAGAAAACTTGAGCGAATGTTAAACCTTACAAAATCTTGAGCACCTGTCAAATTAATTAATTGATTAATTAATTAACTAAATAATAATTTATTAAGAATAATCCCTAAGGGTCTAGGCATTTACAAATAAATATTTAACTAAGCCTAAGTATAAGTGAGTGAGAAGACTAAAAACTAAATTTTAAATTAAATAATGAGGGGTGAAGTAAATCCATTTAAGAAATCAATAATAATAAAAAACAAAAACAAATCTAAAGAGTGATTTAATACACATTGTACAAATAAATACAAAATTAAAAATTAAACCAAGAAAGGAATAAAGCGTACAAGAAGGGGTAAGCATAGAAAGTTATATAAAGCATAGTCTAACTAGAGAACTTTCCTTTTTCTACTCAAGTCTGTTTTAGAAAGGTTTCATTCATAAATGGGAAATAAAGGGAGTAAAGGGACAACTAGGAGTGATTTTAGGAGCACTTTTAGAATGGGTGAGGGAAATTGACTTTTAATTAAATTAAATTTTGGATTTACTGATGCAACTAAGGGATTGGNATTGAAAGTGGTCACTAAGAAAAATTCTATAAAATAAATGGTGGAGACGAGGAATGGATCATGACTAGTTTGAGTAAGGTTATGCTACAAAAATTCTAACTGTTTTTACTTGTGAGAGTTGGGATACCAAGCTAGAGAGAGAGAGTGGTAGATCTACCTTGTGAGGTGAGCTAGGAGATAGAGTATTTTGGTTTTGGTTGTTTGAAGCCCCTTTGCGGCTCGGGGGGCTGAGGGGAAAGAAGAGCACCCCTAGCATTGGTTAGGAGGTACCGATGAAGTCTTCATGGTTAGCAAGCAGGGAGATGGATGGAGCTCAAGTGTGGGAGAACATCTTTGAATTCTTGTCTTCAGTTACAGTATTTATGTTGAGAATGTAAACTTGTGTTAAGATTTTAATGTGTACTATTTTATTTTAAAATATGTATGGATCCTTAAACCCTTTATCGATGTACATCATTAACTATAACGATATCTACGATGCATATTTTATTGATGCTTGAGGAATTTGACCAGTTTTTTCATTTTCTTTTTTCCCGACAATATGAGTCCCCTGGTGTTTGCTTTCCCTCTATTTTCTTTGTGATATCATGCTCCCTCTACGATTTTTCATGAGTATATTTAACCCTTGCATATTTCCTTTAAATCTCTGTGATAGCATGCTCCTTCTACGATTTTTCATGAATAAATTAAACCCTTGTATTTTCCTTTAAGTTCTCTATGATGGAATACTTTTTATGCATTTGTTTCAAGTAATATAAACCCTTGTAACTTCCTTTAATTTATATATGAATTTCCCCTTTATTACTCAACAAACTTTACTTGTCTTTTTTATCTTCTTTTGCATGGTGCACTCAACGAATTTCATTTCTTTTTCTCAGTGGTTTTTCTTCTAATTCTCAACGATCTTACCTTGATTCCCTAAGAGAATTTGATGGGTTTCTAACCTCTACTATTTCCCATACAGACCTATGTGTTTTCCTTATACCCTCAACGATATGTGATGGAACATTTACACAACATGTTTTATTTTACTCTACATTGGAAGGATTCACCTAGAGAATGTTCACCATTGCTTAGAATTTTTTTACACATATTTTCTTTGTGCTTTTATGACATGCTCTGCATTTGCTACTCTCTATGTTTATAATTAATACTCTCTGTATTTTGTTGATACTCTCTACATTTTTTATTTACCTTTACAATCAGTGCTTGTGGGCACCTCTTGGAGGGGATTTCCCTTGATTCCCTTCATTTTTCTTGAGAGAAGGCTGGCATGCGTTATGCATATTCTCCCAATGAATTGGTATTCTTAATATCTGTGTTTTACTTCTTCCTTTTCTCATTGATTCCTCCCATCATTTCTATGACATCTCTACATTTTACTCTCAACCTCTATGTTTTTGTTCTTCTGGGCAAATTGCTTAGCAAACCACATCTACTTACCTACATTTTTGTTGTTTAAACCTTGCCCAACATATTGAACCATTCTGTGTTTAAAAAGAAAACCCATAAATTTACGTTGAGCAAGACAACCCTCACCTTTGCCTTGGGTCTTCTTGCGCTCAGTTCGGGTGCCCCATTGAGACCTTGGTGCCTTGCATTCCTAGTATCGCTTGCCACTAATCTCTCCCTTTTCTATAATCCTTGGTACCCTTCCCAAAATTTTATTACTAAGCTACCAACTCTTGACAACTATCTAGTTCCTCTCTTAAGATTCCACATGTAGGGAGGTTCCCACTTTAACTTGGTTTTTATTTAAAGTTTATTTCCCACCCAACGAGTGTTGTCCCTCTTCATTCCCCTCTTACTCAAGATAGGGAAGCTAGCATGGGTACCTTGGGGATATGATTTATGAGTTGATAATACATGAGTTTAATTAATAGATGAATGATTCTTGAGATGGTACAAACCTGAATATTGACTTGATATTCTTGATGATAAAAATAGTCCCCTTCCTTTTACCTCAGTTGTAATTATGCTCATGTATTCATTTCATTCTTCTTGTCCTACTCGAAATCATCTTGCGCCCTAATGTTTGAATTTGGCCTTATGATTTACGGTTTAAGGAAGCTTGAGATTAGATAGTAAATGCATCGTATATTGAAGTGTTATTATAGATGGCCTCTTGATGATGGCTAATTGCATCAACTAACAGGCACATGTTAGTGTAGGTGAAAATATTGATGGATTTTTCAAAGATGGTAATCACGTCCTTTAATTGGTATATAAATGATTAAGTTTTTGGATTATTCGTGCATGTTGAATATAATGTTGATGTATGTTTAATTAATGTGATTAGATTACCTTGCGCGTGGAAATAAATGGATGAGTGACTAGATTATTCCACCCTGAAATTAATAGATTATACTTCTTGCATGAAATGAAAATTTAATGTGATGAGTGATTGTTTTAGATATTATATTAATTGTGCACAATGAGAGTTTGATGTGATGAATGATTGTTTCAGATATTACATTACTCACACACAATGAATATCTAATGTGATGAATGATTGTTTTATATATTAGACTTCTCACACACCATGGATTAAATGTTGAATTATATGTTGATTCTCTTGTGCCATGAAAATAATGCAGATGCATGGCTGATTTAGTTATTAGATTGTCTCGTGTCTTAAATTATGTCATTATATAATTTATTTAGTAAGTAAGTTCTCTTGGACCATGGAATTTATGTGATGTGTGATTGGTTATTAGAACACTATTTCATCATTGATTATCGTCGGTGTTGTTGATATAGCTAGTTGGTTTTGGACTTGATTGTGTTAGTGGGATGTAGACACCTCCTTGTTCCTGAGAACAATTGCCAGCCCTAAGACCTTAAATGGTGAAAGTCAATTGGACGAATCTTGGGCTTGAGCATTGCTTATGTGTCTTGGAGGTCCTAACCTTGCAGGGTAGGTTGGGCGGGTAGAATATTTATGTCATCTTTATGATTATATTTATGTTATCTTTATGATTATCTTTATGTTATATTTATGTTATCATTATGTTATCGTTATGTTATCTCATGCTATCCTTGTGTTATCTGATGATTATATTTATGTGATGAGTTGACCGATTAAAAGTTTTGATAATTCCAGTTGATCGTGATGAGTTGATCTCGCGTCGCCATTTATGTTTCTTGTTGATTATGTGTCATTATATAACATGATGATGTGTTGATTTTGTCTCATTACTAATTATGTTGATGTGCTGGTTGTGAAATTATTGATTACAACAATGTGTCGCCTGTAATTCTTTAATTATGATGTCATCGATTTTGAGATGCTTCGATTATGTGTTGATGCTAATTCCTAATGCTTAAAAAAATATGTTTTTACCTATTGTGCTTCACTTTTCTTAGTCATAATGGAGGGGTCGTTACATGCATTTATAGATAGTGGATGATTAAATAATATTGCTCGACCAAGTCTATTAAAAAATCAGTTGAATTATTTGAGGAATATTTTCATTCTGAAACACTGTATGGAAATATTATGATTTCTCATTATTGGCCCTCGACCAAGTTTTGAGGAAACCTTGGTCATATTATGCCCACTTTTGGACTTCAACATGTTGGTCGAAGAAGGATTTCCCAGGAGGAGTTGAGATTGCGGATCTCACCTATTTTTGTGGGATATGTGGACCGAGTAAGGGGTTATCTAGGGTTTTTGTAATGGGTTTATGGGATTTCGTCCCATGGGCTTTTCCCATGTTTAGGCCTTATTGTAAGGGTTTGTAAAAGTATAAAAAAAGAAGAATGTATGGTAGAAGAGGAGAATTTTTTGGGAAGCTAGGTGCAAGTAGTTTGAGCGGTTTTGTGCCAAGGAATTTATGTGTGTTAAGGCTTTGTGATTGATAGAGAGTTGGCTCTGTGCCTTAACCTAGTTTTGGAAGCAGGATCTGGTGCTCAGTGCGTAGATCTCATGTCTGGTGCGAAGCTTGACTCTATGGCTTAGTGCACAGGAGTGATTAATGAATGTAAGATTTAGATGAATAATAAAGAGACAAAGCGATTGGTGGACGTAGCCCCACACTGGGGTGAACCATGTATATCTGGTGTCTTATGGTTTGCTTTGTGCTATGTTATTTATGTTATGTTTTACTTAGTGCTTAGATTAGATGTGTATTGAATATGTATCTATTGCTTAAATGCATTTCTTATGTTAGAATGCTAGATCTGATTCGGAGTGCTAAGTGCTAAGTGTTTAAGGTGCATAATATTTTGTTATTACTGCACTAGATCTATCTTATATTATGTTATGAGATGTTCATAAGGTGAATAAAATAATGCATGTCACTTCCTAGCTTTATTAGAATACTCTAGGAAGTGTTATTATCACAAATCTATGTCCCAACCTAGTTACAGACACCTGCATCATGTAACCCCCCCTTCTTATACCTCGAGTGAGACTTTGCTTGTTTCGTAGGTGTTTCCGAAAGGGCCGGTAGTCCGGGTTTTGTCAGTGCGTTAATAAGGATTGAACCCTAGGTCTGCCCCTGTGCCAACATTCATTATTTGGAAAATGTAAATATAAAAATTGTAGGTCGGCATCTGAAGATAAATGTGATTCAACATTACGATCCTTCTAGTAGTTTATCTTTGGTTATTCCTTTTATAGAATCTATTATTCCATTCACTATTGTTGTAGATAAATTTATTTGTAATATTAAGAAGAAATCCATCTATGTTGAAAGGTTATATTTGGCTACTACTGACGTTGCAAATAAGAAAGTAGGTGCCAATAAATTTGAAAAGAAGGCATTATAATGATTTAAGATATTGGCATCAAGTTCTTGAATATTATGAAGGAAAGAGGAATATTAGGCACAAAAACAAAGCAACAAGAATTGAAGATCTAAATTCTAAACATCGACCAATCTTTGAAAAACTATTTAAGTTACGTTCAAGTGATACCCAATCTTTTTGGGATGTTTAAAGTCCAAGCATGGAGACAGAGACTTTGTATGATAATGGAGTGACTAGTAAGTTAATTCCTTACACTCATTTTGATGGACAAGAACTTAAAAAAAATTGAAGAATTATTGGCCATGAAGTTAATAGAACCCTCTAACTCTCATTATTGTTACCTTGCATTTATTGTGAGAAATCATGTTAAGGTGGTAAGAGGAATAACTAGGTTAGTGGTTAACTATAAGCCACTAAATGCAATTACAAAATATTCTCATTATCCTCTTCCTAGACAAGTAGTTCTAATGCATAAGTTGCATAATAGTAATATGTTCTCTAAATATGATATGTAGAGTGGTTTCTATCAAGTACAAATTAGGCCAAAAGACAAGCATAAAATGACATTTACCTGTCTTGTTGTATTGTTCCAATGCGATGTAGTTCCTCCTTCTGATTTCCAATGTATATATTGATGATATTTTATTTCATGGTTAGAATTAAGAAGATCATGTACAACATTTAGCCATTTTTACTTTCGAATGTGAGAAGCATGGAATAGTTATATTAGAAAATAAAATTGAGTTGTTTAGAAAAACTATGGATGTTTCAGGCATTTGTATCATAGATGGTAAAACTTAGATGCAACCACATATTGTACAAAAGAGTGTTGGTTTTCCATAACAGTTAGAAAAAAAAAATCATAAACTTTGGCGTATTTTGAATTATGTACATAAATATATTCCTCGCGTAGCTGAAAATACTGTTGTTATTCGTCAACATTTATCAGGTGGATGGTCTCCCTCTGCTACAAAATTTGTCCACAACTATGAAATTTTTAGGAATTTGTATAATTGATGGTAAATTTTAGATGCAACCACATATTAAACAAAAGATTGTTTGTTTTCGAGATCAGTGAGAAAAAAAAAATCAAATTAAGAAATTTTGGGGTATTTTGAACTATGTACATAAATATATTCCTCGCCTAGTCGAAAAAACTATTGTTATCCATCAACATTTATCGGGTGGATGGTCTCCCTATGCTACAAAAGTTGTCCAAAAGTTAAAACAAGAATGACATTATTTACCTTAGTTGAAACCTCTAGATAATGGTCAACGTATTTTACAAACTGATGTCAGTGATGAATTTTGGGCTGCTATCCTTTTTGAAAAGGTAGGGAGTGAAGAGCATATTTGTGCTCACAATTCTGGTTAGTTTACACCTGCCCAAAAATCCTATTTTTCTATAGAAAAAGAAACATTTACATTATTCAATGGGATTCAAAAGTTGGAACTTTATTTATTCCTTGTCAATTTCTTAATGAAAACAAATAACATGAATTTTAAGCATTTCTTGAATGCAAAAAATGATAGGAAACTAGCTCGAGGAAGATTTTTATCTCGGAAGATTTAGTTCCAACCATATGAGTTTGATGTTGAATGGATTATTGGTAACACTTATTGGTTAGAATATTCTAAGACCAAAGATATGAAAGAAATGAATAAATCATTTAGGGTTAAGTTGTTAAATCCTGGCATTTCTTTACAGGACCAAGATATTTTACAAACCCTCGCTATCAAAATGTTGATATTGGATAGAGAATAGCCAAATGTGGCAGAAAAAATAGAGAAATTTGTTGGAATGAGGATCCAAATAAACAAATGGATAACAAAATGTCAATCCTACAAGACTAGAAATATTGGGACTAGTCTCAATATTCCCAATGAATTATGCAGAATTTACACTCAAGAAGACATGAAGGTAAATATTTTCTTTGTGAATTTGGATAATGACTGACCAATTGAAGTAATATGGAAATTAGAGATGATAAACACATTGTTATCTATATTGTATTACAAGATTATTAAATGTATATATTTTGCAGTTGGCATGTATTTAACTTCTAAATTTTTGAAGTAGAAGAAGTTATCACGGATATAAAAGTAATGATATTTTTCAAAGGTATAAATATGATCGATATAGAAGAAGAAATCCCAGTAGCATATTTGTAGGAAGTATAGACTTATAATCATAATTCCATGTTTATTATGTAACTACTAGAATGTCCATTTGTAGTTTAGGAGATAAGAGATGGTCTCTTCCAAAAGAAAATATAACCAGTTGAGTTCAACACTTATCTAAAAATTTTACATTATATAAGGAATGAATCGCCTTGTGAATGTTGTTATATTGATAATTATCCAATATATCCAAATCCATTTTATCAAGTGTGGTTAGATGAGCTAGAAGTTGTTATCAATATCTCAAAATCTCATCGGTTGGTTGGAAATGAAGAACTAATCGAAAAATACATGACATGGCTCAAAGAATTTCCACATAAGGTATTTAAATATAAGCAAGTTATCCTTGCAGAATTGTGCAACATGTTTATGACTAACATTATTCCCACCTTCACATTATTCATTAACCAAGAATATTTAATCACTTTAGTGATTAAAAAAGGTGAATGGGAAGAAGATGTGGTTTTGTTCATGATTTATTTTGGCATCGAGATACTACTCCAAAATAATATTTGATATAAATTGGTTAAAATATGATAATATGGTTCTTTCTTGTGCAAAATGAATAAAAACAAATCCATCACCGACACCACTTGTTACATAGATCTAAGTGGATTAGAGTTCGAGGTACAGATTTTTCCCAATATAAGGGGAACCGGGAATATTATACAAAATATTATGGTAGATCCACTTTCACATGTCCAAGAAATGGTTCATTGAGAAAAATAATTAAAGAAAATATCATATGTAATAAGACCTCCTGACAAAACAACTGTTTTTTTTTTTTGAAAAAGGGGAATTTTCTAGAAATAAAACATGGAATGAAGATTCCCAACCAGACCCAGTACTTGGAGGAGAAAGATACTGGGACTTTGAAAAGAACCTTAATGATTTGGAAAGGAATCAAGTCAATGTGACGACTTAATCCTATGAATATTTTGATTAATATACATAAATATTTATGAATACACTATGTTGGATATGATTCCCGATAGGAACCTCATTTATCTCTTCCATAGTTAGCTTTTTTTAGATTTTTAGATTTAGTTTGAATTCTAGATTTGAAATACATGTTCCTTCCTCACGCTATAAATATATGTTAATATTTCGTTGTAAAATAAATGACTCAAGTGTGGGAATATGGTATTTTGAAAACTCTCTGATCTCTATGAGAAGTGTGATCTATTTTGTTATTATCGAAGCCTATAGACCACTAGTCTGAGGATTGTTTTCCAAAAGTGTCTTCTCTCGTAATACTTGTGTGAAGTAGAGGAAGGAGGTGTTAAAGGTAGATTGATCAAGTGAGGATAAAATAGTGGTTCGTCGTTCGCTATCAAGTTCAAAATTAGTAAGCTTCTTTCAGAACTCTATATCTCGTTTAATTTTGGAGAAACTATCGGTCTATCATTCGCTATCGATTTCAAAACTAGAAAGATTTTTTTTTAACCCTCTTTTTCTATAATTAACCCCCCTCATATTCTATTAGCCATGTTTTATTAATAAAATCCCTATATAATGAAATACACAAATTATGAAATATGTTTTTTAAAACATGTAAAGAATTTCAGGAAAAAATTGTTTTCATGTTAGGCGGTGTGTTTAGTATATTAATATGAATTAGTGTGCCTAATACAATGCTACACATTGGTGCATCATTATTGTATATGACACACCATTAAAATTGAAAACAATTAAAAAAAAAAAGATATAAACACCAAAAGGTGTGCCTTACAGGAAAAATACGATGGTGTGTGTTTACTATATAATATGCGCCACAAATGGTGAATGCATTTAAAATAAAAAAATATAGTGAAAGTGTAACATCCCTATTTTGTGCGCACTGAGAGGAATTATTCTTTGAGGACACTTCTGCGCAAGTGATTCAGTTCTTTATACGATTGGTTGTTTTGATTATGATTATGAGATATTGTGGATCTGATGATATGCTATTTTTTCTATAATTACATCGACATGTGCTATTGATCGGGTTCTCTTGAGTGTTCAGGACTCTGGATGTTAAAGTATGCCAAGGACATCGATGTATCTTCTTGGAATCCACATCAATTCAGGGAGTGGACTGTTATGGTTTGATTGTCTTTGATATTACAGATGTGACGTATGACTAGATATTATGATGTCGATTGTTATAGCTGACATGTTTTGTTGATGAATGCAGGATGATGATAGTTGCAAACAAGACTCACATTTGGAGTAAAGGGGTCACACACGACAACTAGAGACATTGAGGGAGGGGTGTGGCAGCAGCCCTGCTGCAGCCTACTAACACTCCCATTGTGACTGAAACTGTAGGTTAATGATTACCTATTTCGAGAGATCCACGATGTCCTGAGGGTAGACTCTGACTGTCGCTCATGATGATTCTAAGGGTTGCACAATAATGAAGAGTCCTTATTCCTTATACGCCCTTAGTCTCCCACAATATCACCTGTCGAAGTATTGAGTATTGAATCCAGGGGTTTGACATCTACCAAATCCAGTCAATAGGCGAGTGACACCCTTGGAGCACGTAGTGCATCTTGAAGGGAACTTCGCGTAAATAAAATAGGAATGCAAGTGAGTGGCACCCTTGGAGCATGTAGTGCATCTTGAAGGGAACGTCATGCAAATAAAATAGGAATGCAAGTGAGTGGCACCCTTGGAGAACGTAGTGTGCCTTGAAGGGCACGTCGCAATTTTAACTCGGGTAAGTTAATAAACCTAGTACCTAGAAACTATGCCTCCTTAGGACCTGATCGGCCTTAAAATATATGATGGGATGAGTAAAGTTTAATAACTAATTGTTCCCTTAAAAAATGTCGCCCAACCTAGTGAAATTAAAACCTAGGTCTAAGTAGAACATGTGATCAAAGGAAAACTAAATAGACATGTAACAAGAAGGGGGCAGAGAAAATCCAAACATTGTTTATTAAAGTAAAAGTTATAATGGAGGATTAAATTATTAAAAGGGTAAATGGTTGTTTTGTCTAAACTTGCTAATTCTGAACTTAGTTAAAAAGAAAAATGGGAAACTCAAAGAAAATGAGAAACTTAAAGAAAAAGGGGAATGTCTAACTTAGTAGGGAATTTAGCCTTTGGAAATTTCTATTTGTGAACTCAACTAGGCTTTAAGTAAGGTGTAAGTTGTTTAAGAAATGCAAGGGAATAAAGGAACACTGAGGAGCATTTTTAGGAAGGCTTTTAGGTGGGTGAGGGAAATAGGCAAATTTAATTAATTAATAAATTGATTTTCTGGTGCAACTAAAGGATCGGGTGACATGTGTATGAGGGAGGTTTGTCCTAATTAAATTTGATAAAATAATCTAATGAGGGTTTGGGAAACTAATCACTAAGAAAAATCTATAAAAATGATGGAGGAGGAGGAGTATGGATCACGTCTGGTTTGTGTAAGGTTACGCTACCAAAATTCTATCTTGATTGAATTTCTCTTGTGGGAGTTGGGAGACCAAGATCGGGTAATGAGTGGTAGCTTGACCCTGCGAGGCGATCTAGGAGCTAGAATTCTATGGTATTGTCTATGTGGCCCCTTTGCAGCTTGGGGGGTTCAAGGGGAAGAAGATTACCCCTAACATTGGCTTGGAGGTACCAATGAGGTATCAATGGTTGGCAAGCTGGAGCAGCACGAAGCGCAAGCGCAGGACGACATCAACAGAACTTTCACCTTCAATCAAGGTACATACATCTAAATTTCACAGTATTTATTTAGTTGATTGCATGCTGATTTACATCTAGATGGTATGAAATTTTGGTTTCTCGCTTTGTGTTCCATTGTTTTGTATGGATTTACGATTCGCCCAAGAGAGACTTCATCCTTCTACGGTTATGGTCTCTATTGCACACAAAGAGATCCTTGTTTATCTATCTGTAGTCCAATTTCCTGTAGCACGAAACCATCATTCACTCCAGTTGTCTTCTTTCCTTCTTATATTCTTGTGGCACAGTGATAGTTGCGCATGTCAGATTATTGCCTGCATTTTACAAACTATTGATTTGCATTTTTATAAACCCTGCCTGCATTTTTATAATCCCTAGAACTACGATTTTATAAAATTGCCTGCGTTTTCTCCATATATCCTAGAATTGAAATTAAAGGCTGGGTCGTGCTTTGTTCTCATACCCGGAAGCGTTATGTTTTTATAATATTTTTATTGCGATTCATTTTCGAGACTGTGTATTGTTTTCATTTTGGAATGATTGCTTTAAATTTGGGCCAAAACCTTAGTAGTGGATAACCAAAGGGGGATTCAATCCTTCGGACTGTTTTTTGGTTAATGTTGCATTCATTGCCTTCATTTTTAATCCTTTAACGTGATCTGCCAATACTCATGATTTGCCAATATTTTAATCCTTAATGCGATCTTATTTTGTCTTTAAAATATTTTTCATGCGATTTAATGTTGGTATTGTGAAGCATTTTTATTTTGGAGTCGGTCTGATCTACTTGTGGCCAAAACGAGCACCAGACTTGACATTTCCTACATTTTGTTTATCTTGATTGTGCTACGATTTGAATCCTTGGACTGTGTGTGATTTTAATTCTATCATTACTTCCTGGATTCATTCAAGCAAGTGGAGACCTATTGTTCCTACGCCCAACATAAATGAATGATGATCTCTTGTAAATATTTTAATACGTTATATATATAGATTGATAATTGTGAACTATATTCTTGCGGTTAACAGGGGTGTTCTTGTTGTGGAATGGGTGTTCCTTTTAAGTTTAATAGTGTGGGTGTGCTCATTGGTAACGATTTATTCACTCCCTCTAGCCATAAATTTCTATTAAATCAAAAAATCAATCAAGTACTCAGTCGATTGATTATTGGTTGGAATGATGGGTTCACTGAATAACTCCCAAGGTGGTCTATTTGTGGTCTCTCCTTGTGTGAGCAAGTGGAATGGGATTGCCCCCCCCGAGGTAGGTTGTGATGGTTCGATTGGTTCCAAGGTTGTGTAGGTATAGATATAAGAGATCGGGATCAAATCAATCAAGCATTTTAAAATTAATGAAATCAGAAGTTCACATGAAGTGAATCAATGTATATAATGCAATGTGTCCTCTGAATATTTTTGGGGGTCGAGATCAGGAATTTATTACTAACAATTTTCATTTCATGAAGTTTGATAGGTAGGATGACTTCAATTGCTTGACCCCTATTCATTCATTTCATTTGATAGACGTCAAATCCGAGAGGGGCGATGCAGGAAGGGAATATCCTTTCCCATTCGGGAAAGAACCTTAAGAACCAAACGAACAACTGAGACTCCGCTCGGAAAATGGAGAAGATCCAAGATATCTAGTTCTAGTAATTTTCATATGCCTCACCGGTCCATTGTTAAGTGGTCCAATTAGTGGTAGTTTCTTGTCCACTCCCCTCATCTCAATAGTAACTCATAGAGTTCGAGGTGGGCCCTGTAGCGGTGCTTTCTAGTAGTGGTCCTTATGATTCAATGGATATAAAATTATGAAGTTAGTCTAGTGATATTTGATGTATACAGTTTTTATAAACTTGATACAATCCTTACATAGTGAAAAGAAAAGATTGCCAAATGCCAAAACCTGGGCAATATGGATATTTCATTATTTTAAAATTGTATGTTTAAAAAAAAAAACCACTTTAACAAATCTTGATTATTCTCTAAAAATAGAACTACCCATTAAGCGATTTCCTGTATACTTTTACGCTCCATAATTTAGCCATATGCAAACAACAATCACGTGAACTGTACAACTATGTGTGCCACTGTCATTTTGGTAGTTTCCATGTTTTGATTTAAAGCGATTTTTATCGGCATGGTGTTTTAGGAGGAAACACATCGAATTACTATCAAAGATGTCAAGATGGAAGTGAAATTACTGACAGTTGGCCATTTAATAATTTTAAATTCGCAATTTAATTATTTAAACATTTCCTTTGTTTTGTGAATCTCAACTCTGACAGCTAGTAAATGTAATTATTAAAATTCCGAGAATCTTTGGTTAATATGATTAGCTCTTTAATATCCTTTAATAATTACAAGAGATTTTATATAATACACAGTGAATTAAATAACTACACCAATATTTTAATGAGCACACAAAGATTTTAAATGTTTAATGGTTAATGTTGGCAATGATATGTAATTTCGTTAAATGTTTAGTTAATTTGGAAGTTATTTTAAATTGCAGTGGTTAGAGATGGAAATGATATGTAATTAGTTAAATGTTTAATTAATTTTCAATTTGAGTTAAATTGCAGTGGTTAGCATTGGCAGTGATGCTGTGATTTAGTTAATTCGTAATTGTTTTTGGTTGATTGTTTTAGAACAACGCAATAATGGAAGTATAATTTATATTGTTCTTAACAACGACAAGTGAATTTATAGCAGTGCCATGCAATGGCAATGAATTTATAATTGTTATATTTTAAAGAGTAGAACTGATATATTTTATATTTTTGGGAAAGGCATTATTACATCTTATAATTTAAGAAAACTTTCGTTATATTTTAGGTTAAGCATTGTGATATTTTAAGAAAGGCATGGTTATATTTAAGTTAATCATTGTTATATTTTAGTTAAGCATTGTTGTACTTTAAGAAGAGTGTTGTTATATTTATATTTTGGGAAAATCATTGATCGATGAGTGTGTATGATAACCCGACTTGGGTCATGCGCTCCTCATTGATGATGATGTTGATCATTGAAATTGATGTTTGTAAATTGTACTATAACATTTGATTGTGATTTGTTCCTCACTTGTCATGAAGGTTCTAGTTACCTGTTTCTCATGATGTTGGTTGCATCTGGTTTATCTTGATGTTGTATTTTAGCTTAGTCGGCTTGGACTTGATGTGTCGAGCGAGATGTAGACACCTCCTTGTTCCTAAGAACAGTTGCTAGCCTTGAGACCTTAAATGGTCAAAATCGATGGGAACTTGGGCTTGAGCGTTTCTTATGTGTCCTGGAGGTCCTAACCTTACAGGGTAGGATGGGCGGGTAGTCATTTTTATTTTTTTTCGATTGATTTTCATATGTTGCATCTAGCTGCATGATGTGCTAGTATGTGAGGTCGTTATATTGTTTGTTTCCTGAATTGTGTGTGTTGTGTTCGTTGTCAAGTTGTGTTGATTGATTTTTTTGTCACTATTACTTTCCTTTAGAAAACAATTGCATTTTTAATGCATTGCATATTTTCGTGATGATTGGGGTCCTTTACATATGGTATCAGAGTTGATTCGACCCGTGACTTGGGATCACTATGACTTCCATTGATTGGATACTTGATTATAAATGTTGCTAATTAAAATTGATTTATATTCATGCAGGTAATCATGGTTAGAGGGAAATGCAGAGGAAGACGACGAGGTTCTAGGGGAGGAGGGGCGACACCCCCAGTAGCATCCATGCCCGAGGGGTCAAACCCCAGGGAGTCGAACATGTTATCAAGCAGGAACAAATAGTTGTGGGTAATGTGGTTGGGTTGGTTAGGTCCTTTCAAAGGATGTATGAGGCACTGATCAACCTTTTGGATATAGATGAGGCCAGGGTGTCGGCACCTCTTGAGGGTCCACTGCACACCCTGATTAGTACTGGTAGCATTCACCACAAACTCAAGAAGGTCAAGTTTCCCGAGTTCTTTGGTGCCCCGGACGGTGCAGCCGCCGAGGCATGGTTGGATAATATGTCGATGTTCTTTTCACTTCATGACTATACTTCCAACATTAATGCAGAACCCCCTTCTCTCCTAAGAGTTGCGTGACCTGCCGGTCTAGGATCGATCAAGAAACTGAGTCTAATTGACTCTTTGTCCCCTCAGGAACCTCAATTTACTGAATATCCCCCCTTCTTCTTAAGGCATCAGTTCTATGGAACTCACATGCTCTTCCTTAATGCTTTAAAGATCTAGTGTAATTAGACACTAGCTCTCTCTTGGCTAAGCCCCTCTTCTCACGTGACCACTGCGGTGACCACGCACTTAAATGAAAGGTGCATCGTGATTTCACATTTCGTGACTCTAGGAGTGTTGCTACCTCCATTTTACTGATATCCGAAATTGCGATGGTGCTGGATCGACTGTTCATATCTCTCTTTGATGGACTACTGCGATCAAATCGTGAAATTGGACTTCACGAGTTCCCAGAAATCTTACCTCTGACTCCCCGAGTTCTGGATCTTCGACTAGACCAGATCTATGATTCAACTCCCTCCTTCGATGAATAGTTGTGATCAAATAGGGACTTCACATTTCGTGACTTTGGAAGTTGGCTCACCTCTGTCCTTTTGATTCTCGATTTCCCAATTGCATCAGATCGATGGCTCATGGTATTTCTTAATCCAACAGCTCAGATCGAATCACGATTTCGCGTTTCGCGAGTCCTTGAGACTCTACCTTTGACTCCTCCGAGTCGCGAGTTAGTGAAATTTTGATCTTTTGCCACGTGTCCTCCTTGACAAATGGATGATCCTAAAGATTTCAAAACTTTGTAAGTCCGCTTCTCCTGTACAATTTCAAAGGTCTATTGTTAGTGCACTTTACCTTGATCGGACGGTTACGATCCTTTTGCGCACAGATCAAACGACTGAGATCCTTTCTTTGTGAACTTACGAGTTCTTCAGACTTAGAAGATTTTAGAAAGATGTAAAGGCTTCGACCTTCATTCTTCCTACGAGTATGTTTCTTGGATCTCATTCGCACTTCTTGGAAAGTGCTATCCCTCTTGAGCTTGATCTCCTCCAAGATTTCAATCTCCCAAGCACTTCTTGCTCTTCCAAGAAATTCGTCAAACTAAGATCCAAATATTCTTGAAAATAATTCTTTCCCACCCTCTTGGAGTTCCTCTATTCCAGGCCTTCAACTTCTTACAGATTCGCTTCGATACTCAGTCAGATTCTAGACATGTGCATTCCTTTAAACAAATCCTTACACGATAATTGATTTCTTACGACGACTGTGCACACCTTGCGGCATTTTCTTTACACTTATTGCAAAGGAACCCTTACGCTATTTCTCCTAAGCTTTACGAGTCAAAACAGGCTATGTCGACACACTCCTTGCAGACTGTCTTACGCTATTTCTTTGGAGCTTTACAAGTCGAAACAGACCCTGTCAATGCACTCCTTGTGGACTGTGTTCACACTTTGCGATGTCTCACGAAGAAAAGCGATTTAAATTTTATGCAATAATTTTAGAGCTACATACACTCGTATAAAGATTCATTCATTCTTGAAAATATTGAAAACAACAACAAGGAAAATACAAACAACACAGTCTCACACATTTGGATCAATTTTCCTCTGTTATCTTCTTTCAAGTCAAGAAAATGGTTACAACTAAAATCAAACAACAACTAATGCTCAAAAACATCTACTTGCTCAAAACTCTCATAACCCCTCTTTTGGGCGTACAAAACCTCTCTTTATACAAAAGAAAACAAACAAACTACTATCTAACTGTGGTTACATCGAGACTAGGGTTGAACTCGCAGGTCACGCGTGCTCATTTTTTATACGCGCGTGATCTTTATCTTTTCTATTTCTATCAGTTGCAAAATATTTGCAGTACTGGCTAGCGTTCGAGACTCCAAATTAGTTCTCAGGCATTGAGTTGTCCTACCACGTGTACTTTCTAACGATGCTCCTGCATCATACTACCTTAGGCAAAACTTCATGGAATCTTTTCCATGAGCTCCTGCACCGACTTTCCATGCTTCTAGATATCAGTTTCACTCTCCCAGTTGGCATCTTCTATTGGGTGTCCCTTCCACTTGACCAGATACTCGAAATAGGTCTTCCTTCGGGTATTCTTACCAATCCTTTGATCAACGATCTTTTCCACAGTGTTCTCCAAAAATGGCCAACAAATTTGGTGTCTCTGTCCGAGACAATGCTTCTGGGTAGGTCGTGAAGTCTCACAACTTCCTTAAAGAACAAATTTGCAACATGTGTTGCATCACTGGTATTCTGACATGGGATAAAGTGTGCCATATTTGAAAATCTATCCACCACCACTAATATGGAATCACATCCTCTTTGCGTTCTTGGCTGTCCCAACAAAAAATCCATGCTTATTGCATCCCAAGGCCTCTCTTGTATGGGCAATGGTTGATACAATCCAGTGTTTTGTCTTTTACCTTTTGCATGTTGGAAGATTTTACATCTTTTCATGAATTTTATCACATTTATTCTCATACCTAGCCAATAGTATGAACTGCTCAGCTGTGCAAATGTCTTATCATGGCTGAAATGTCCAGCCAATCCTCCACTATGTTTTTCCTTGAAAAGGTTATCCCTCATTGAGAATTTTGGTATGAAAAATTGATTGCCTTTGAACAACAATCCCTCTTGAATCATATACTCTGTCAACTGACTCCTATCTCTTAGCACAGGATTCACACATGCTTCTTATGCTTCCTTGAAATATGGATCATCACTGTACATTTCCTCAAGGTGTTAAAACCCTAAGGTATTTACCTGAAATTCCTGTAAAATCAAACATCTCCTGCTCAAGGCATCAACAACTTTGTTATCATTGTCAGCAATATGTTTTATGAAAAAATTAAAATTCTTAATAAACTCAATCCACTTTGCATGCCTTTGATTCATTTTTTCCTGTCTAGTTATGAATTGTAAAGCTTGGTTATCACTATACAAGACAAATTCTTGTGGGACAAAGTAGTGTATCCATTTCTTCAAGTCTTGAATTATGGCATAAAACTCCTTATCATATGTGGAGTATTTTCTCTTAGTCTCATTTAGCTTCTCATTGAAGTAAGCAATAGGTCTATTGTCTGTTAAGCCCTAATATTGGCTCATTACCACTTAATTGGGGCATATTAGACTAGTAATGTTATTTTATTTATGTCGGCTTGAGGCCATTAGTTGTAATTTAGATTAGTAATGTTATTTTATTTATGTCGGTTTTAGGCCATTAAACCTCCTAGTCTCCTATATATACCAAGGAGACATTTTCATTTTGAATCATCTAGTACTTGAACATTTAAGTGGGGTAAAAGGAGGTTGCCCCCTCGAAGAGGCTTATTATCTGATATTATCTCTTTTTCAAGGCGTTGAGTACTTTTCTAGAGGTTTTTGTATGCTATATTGATGTTTGGTTCTTAACATATGGTATCAGAGCTCAAGGTCTTGGGGTTTCGCTGCTACATCTGAGACACCGTGGAATTTTCGCTATAACTTTTTTTCTACAATGTTTCATAAGTAACTGCTTAAAGGGTTTTTAGTAGACGGATCAAGGTACGTTGGGTTCAAAATTCAGCTCCTAAGGACGTATACTTTCAGAGATACAGCCTGTACAATATAGGGTTATGGAATCATCCTGAAATGAGTCATTGAGGCATTTTCGCTATAAACACTTTTCTGTAACGTTTCAGACCCTGCCTTCTGGATACCATTTACAAAAATTAGTATTGTATCTGTGGTAACAATTTCAGAATCTGGGTCATTTTAAATTTGTATATACACCTTGTGTAAGATAGGGTAGCTGACTAGCCCTATTGACTGGTCTCAAGAAGGTGTTCTAGGTAAAACAATCATAACTTCTTCCTAGAGTATCCAAATTGAGTGGGACTGGTTGCATTGGATTGTGGACAGTCTGTAGTATTGTGGGTGCAAGTTTCAGAATTTTATATCAATTATTTTGTGTGGGGCATTCTATACAATTGAGATCTCCTGGAAAGGCCAAAAATCGGCAAGTTGTGAGGAAGTTACCATAAATTCCACTTGGCACATCCAATTTTGATCAGACCTGTGGCATTGCAGAGAAGAAATATCAGAGAAATACCTAAAGGAAAGTTTCATACCCAGAAGGGCCGAAACTTGGGAGATATAACAGAATAAATATTGTCTAGCAGAACCACCTCAAAATCAAGACTCAAAAGTGATATTTGGCCAACATGCCACCCAAAAAGGGACCTCCTACACCA
>JASDQU011379124.1:15319-37081 GCA_032191745.1 Picea mariana | reverse complement strand
TGAGGGGGGGGGGGTGAATCAATATGAGAACTTTATACCACTTTTAACCACAATATATATTCTTTCACTTTATAAAAAATGTTCAACAATTTATCATCAATGTATCATCTATGATTGCATTTAATATATATCATCAAAATATAATCATAAGAAACACCACATCAACAACATCACTTCAAATGTACACCAGTATTTACGTGGAAACCCAAATGGGATAAAACCACAAAATTCTTTCTTATATATATAAATAATTCATTCATAGGAAGCACCAACTTCCAAATTATCCAGTTGCAACTGAAAGGAGACTGCAATCCCCTATTTATAGGCTCCAACCTAAAGGAATATACAACTCTCTGAATTCTCTAGATCCAACCAGAAGGAGGCTATAACCCCCTGGGTTCCCTGGATCCAACCAGAAGGTGGCTATAGCCACCTAGTTCTCAGGATCCAACCTAAAGGAAGCTACAAATACCTGATTCTTCAGATCCAACCAGAAGGAGGATACAACCCCCTTTACTTTCCTTGTCCTTATTCCCTGAAATATAACTGTAGACCAATTGTCACTACCATTGTCGCTGCCACTGCCACTGTCACTGTCTCATCAACCTATAAACTATCAACCTTCCACTATATCCAACATGTCATTATCAGTCTGTCCAACCCATCACTATCACTGATACTCAACCAGATCCTCTCACATGGATCATATACCAAGGACACCTCTCAACTATGTTTGCAACATCACCAACACATGCCTCTACCAAGAATGTATCAATATCACCAACATACCATCACAAGGTATGTGTCTCAAAAATGTACCAAAGCATGTACCAAACCATCAACTTGTACCATACCAAGAATCAACTGTGTAACAAAACAAGTGAATCAACCATACACCAACATCGATACCAAATCATTTATCACTTATGCACCAACACTGGTACCAAGCCGTGCATCAACCATGCACATCAACTTGTACTAAACCATGCATCAACCATGCACCTCAACCTGTACCATATGAATCAACCATCAACCATGTATACCAACCATGTACATCAACCATACCATGTGTTATCACATATTATGGTATGGGGTGTTTTCCCCACTGTGTTTGTCCCTTGGGTGGAAAAATGCGAAGAATGGGGTTAAAACCCCACTAAATGGTGCTTATATTAAGTCTGATGGAGTTGATGTGATCGTTTGGCACGTTATGATAAGAGGCACGTAGATCTAGGCTGCTAATATTTTTACGCTCCAAATAAATGGTCATTGTTCATATCGGGCCCTCAACATGTGCGGTCGTTAAAAATTGTAGAGAGGGTCAGGGAAGAAACCATGGTTTTGTGGAGGCACTACGTGTCAGCCGAAGACACACATCGGGCCCAAAAGTAGGGAAGAATCAAACAGATTTTCGTGACCATGATATGTGCATACACATATAGCACCCTATCTCAGATCGTTAAGTGTCCGCCCCACAGTTGTCTCCCACTCCTTCGCTCTCCTCTGTCTGCCACATCTCCCGATCCCCTATATATTTTTCTCCCTCGCGCGTATCCTCCATTCACTGTCCCACTTGTACCACTTCGCTCCACATAACCTCCATCCCATTACACCTCATCTCCCGCATGTGTTGCCCCATAGTTTCTCCCCATCTTCCGTGTCTCCTCCACTTGGCCATCACATAACCCAGTAGCCCACACATCTCACCATCATTCTGCATGATCTTGGTCCATGTCCATGAATGCCTGTCCATCCCTATGAGAATCCAACTTAGTTCTAGATGGAAAAATGCAGAGGCCGCCAAGTTCCATAGGTGCAATGCTGACTCAGGCCTTCTTGTTCTCATTGAAGTATTTATTGGGGTTGGTCGGTGGTGGTTGAACATCGTTTCCACCATAAATGGAAATCCTAGGGAAGGACTATCAGATAGTCAGCTCAGCTGCAGAGCCTTCTTGACACACATTTGCATTTGACAGAGCTCACTTTTGACATGAGACTACATGCACAGTCTGTTCGGAAGCATGCAAACGTAATGCCTTCAATACAACCACTCCAGTACACTTCTGGTTTTTTGGTTCTGAGTATATAGGGTTCTTCCTCATATTTTGTAAGGGGTTGATGGTTGAGCTAAGCTCCCGATTTGTAAATTTTTAATGAACACTCTGGTTATTTGGTTATGTATATGCATTTCAGACTTCTTTTTTAATGTAAGTTAGTTTCCTTTCATCTCTCTATAATAGCTATGTCAGAACGCTTAGGCATGGATGATCCAGTTGAGGGTGGTTATGTTCTTTTGATGTAGGTTTGATCACAGTGACATTGCAACCATTTTTAATCAGTTTCTTGTGTTCTCTTTTCCCTCTGATACTGAAATCTTGGGCATGGATGATCCAGTCAGGTTGTTTTGATTGTATTGTAATGTATGTTTGATTGTAGTATTGTTATAGCGTTTTCAGTTTCTTGAAGTCATGAATTCAAGAGGATCTTGTATTTGAATATTTTCCTCCTCAGGCTACTGGAAGACCGGATGTCCATAGTATACCTCTTGACTCTTTTCAAGTTTTTCCCCATACTCACCACTATACCAAACTTATTGACTAAAGTTAGACCAAGACCTCACCTAATTGTGATTTCCAACCTAGTTTTATGAGTTAGAATGATACCATCCTGAGTCTGCGTCCATTAGACCACCTTTAAATTTATTTTTCATGACATACAAACTGATGGGTATCAGGCTTACCTCTGCTACAATCTAGGGGTGACTTCTGGTGCTAACACCATGTACCAATCTTGTACCATATCATGTATCATACAATGTGCCAACCATGCACATCAACCGTGTATATCAACTAAAACAAGTGTCTCAACCATATACCTTATCACTCTAAATCATGCCATGTACCATAAGATAATCCTCAAGTATACACCATAACATGCGACCAAACCATAAACCAATATAGCCAATGATTATTCTAATCAATGTATCATAAAATAACCAAGATGTACCGTATAACATACTTTCATCACCATGCATGTACCATAACACCATAACCATAACCCTTAAAACTTACCTTTGATCCTGTAACTGAATTTTTGTATTATAAAATAACATGTAACTCTTTCACAATCCTCAACAACCTAGTATCAAAATACCTTCACTACCTTTCACAAGCCCTTTTACATATACACAACTTTCTCTTCTACAACCCACATATATTCACGCTTTCCTCCACTACAACTCGTTTACATACACACCCTATTGACCTGCAACTCATAGATACCTCAGAAAATAGGGTTTGTTACAACCACGAGAATTTCCCCTTCGACCTTTGTTTGCTACCTCAGAAATATGCCATCACAACCTTAGAAAAATATCACTAGATCACAAGAAATATAATCAATTAATAAGTGTGTGAGTGTACTTGTGAATGACTTTGTGAGGTGCTTATATACTTGTGCTAGGTAACTACTCTCCCTAATTTAGGGATTATAGGGTTTTATTTTTATAACAAATTTACCCCTTTGACCAAGACTTATAACAAACTAGGGCTTGGCTTCCAACTTGAAAAGAACATATCTCCCTAACTGTGAGGAACCACGTGGTGTTCCACATATCACCCGAAATGGAATGAAAAGTATTGTCCATATATGAGGGCCTTGCCTACATTTTCACTATCCTTCATGTCTATATTCATCAACAACCTTTGGGTTCCATAACCACATCTATGGGGCCTCACCATCAGTCTTGATCATACAAATGATAACAAACTATCCAATGATCATGTCCACATCTTTGTGGCTTCTGGATTCTCCAAGAGTTGACATAAATCTCCAAAGATTGACATCAATCTCTAATATCACTCTCCAAGGGTTGACATAAATGACATCCAACTGCCAAACAAAAACAAGACCTAATATTGCATATTCAGTTATCATATTGTTGTGTTGACACCAACAACTTCCCTTCTTTTGTATTTTGCTTATAAAACCAAAAATGTTCTCAAGAAATAGGGACCCTCCATTATATTTTTCAAGGCCCTTTCATCATGTGAAAAAAACTAATTTTTACTTGTGAAATAATAAGACCTTTTTGGGATATTAATTTTTTCATCATTTCTTGGACTTGTGGATATAGGTAGTATCGGTAGAGGAAAATTATTCCTCATCGATACAGCAAAGGAGATACTTTTTCCTCCACCAATATAGCCCAACGCCAATGGATTGAAAATTTCTTCACCAATATACAATAATAAGCCAAGACTTAGAGTTTTATTTGTAACTAGCTCATGTATCGACATCCAATCATTCCTAACTCATTGATACATCGAAAATCCTCCCTTTTTTCACATCGACACTTCGGCATACATCCCTTTTTGTCTGTCAACCCAATGTTTTTCTTCACTCATCAAATGTTCATCCATCCCAATGGCTAATCCTTGATTCAGTGCCAATGAATTAACATTGGATCACCCTCTAGATGTTGATACATCAACTCTTATCCATCCCTAACTATTGACATGGTGTTTTTCAATGTCATTGTACATGTTCAAGAAACTTATTTTTGCACCCTTTTCCATCGATTTCCACGCCATGATAAACCCAACGAAGGCTATAAATCCTTGTTTTTCCTTTTAATTTTTATTGTTACCCACCAAACATATGGAGAAAAAAGTGAAAAGATCCCCTTGAGTGAAAATATTCCTCACAACCATCGACCCGTCTCCCTGAGGTGTCGATGCACCATAGGCATTGAGTGTACCTACCCTCCTTCCTCTTGCACACATTTCATTTCTAACCACTTTAGGGTTTTTCATTATCTTTATATATGTGGGAAAATGATCTAACCTAAAGCCATTATTACAAGGATCAACCCCTCGCCCATTTATTTCTTCAATCTTCCCCACCCCAAAACTCTTTGCTCAAGTAACTAGGGTTTTCCAATTGAACAACCCATTTCTTTTCCCTCTTTTCCCAAGACTTGTTATCCCTTCTAACCTCTACATGATGAAGCCATCTATATGATAGAGCCACCTTAGGATAATTTTCTTCACTTGGACCTACCCTAGCTAACCTTACTTGGATATGGCATGTCCATTGTTTACATTGAAATCTAGGGTGAACACCCAACCCAATGTTACACTCTTCTCCCTTGAAATACGAGAGCCTCGATCTTGTTCCTTTATATTTGCAAAAAATTTTCCCCTCTTCATTTCCTTTTCTAATTTTCCATTACATTTTTGGGTTGAATAGAAATGTTGGTTTATTTTCAGTGTTATATCCACTATGAAAAAATTGTACTTCATCTTGAAGCCCACTTTTCATTTCATTTCTTCATCAGTAAACATCATAGTTTGATTGTTGATAAAGCTTTACTTCATAGGTCAAAAGTGTAAGTTGATTGTTGATAAATCCTTGCTTCATCAGTGAAATATTACCTTTTTACCATTGATACGACTATGTTCATCAACAAAATATTTTAGTTTAGGTGCCTATATAGCCATGCTTTCTACATCAACAATAAATCATAGTTTTGATGTCGACATGGAATTTGCGCATTGGAAGAGTTTACATTATCATTTTCGATACAATTTTGTATCAACGTAGAATTTTTCATCCTAATGATTTCACAAAATCACACAAATGAATTCCCAAACTTGAAATAAATCCTTCTCTCTTCTCATTTCTTTCCTTTGTAGAGTCACTAGACATCTGATGCATTGTTTAACATTAATTTTTTCAATACTAATGATAAATATGATCTCCTTTTGTAGATTCAATCATTAATACTCCTTGGAAAATCTCACAAAGTGCAGATGAGGCCCTCTTCAAAGAGGCCTCTCCAAGAAGGATTGTAGAAGAAGAAGACATTGACATGTTGGGATCCATATACAATGACACTAGGGGTGTTATTAATAAGGAGACCTCGCCCAAGTGGGGTGAGGTCTATCTATTGTTCAACAATCAAACATTTCTTCAGCTGCCAGAGCATGATCCCGACCTCAAAAATTTCATAAACATTAAGAGGTCTAAGATATATAAATTTGTAGCCCACAAAACAATGTTTCCTTGCATGAAAGCTATTTTGTGGATTATGAATCATGTTGATTTGGAGACTGGATTAATTTTAAATGATAAATTTCATCCAATTAACACTTTTTATGCATCAATAATTTCCACTTGTTATCATCTAGAGGAGGGAGAGAG
This sequence comes from Picea mariana, assembly GCA_032191745.1. Classification (NCBI taxonomy): domain Eukaryota; kingdom Viridiplantae; phylum Streptophyta; class Pinopsida; order Pinales; family Pinaceae; genus Picea; species Picea mariana. The sequence goes on along the minus strand of JASDQU011379124.1, from coordinate 30,877 downwards.
ATTTCTAGATAAGATGTTGGTGAACATTTTACCGCATAGCGCATGATAGCTACTAAATTTTTTGTGAGAAATTTCACCCTGTAGATAGGTTGAACTCCCCCTGGAACGAGTTATATTCGATCCATGATAGAAGATAAAAAGTGGACACTAATGTCCCTATTTCCTATATATTTTGTCTTTTTGTGCATGAAGTTTGAGGATAAAGAGAAAGAGAAAGATAGATCTACCCTTATTCTCATAGGTTATCCTCGTTGCTTCAGTGTTAGATTGATCCAAGCCTTGAGCATAGAATAAAAATATTGCAATCTCAATACAAAAGTTAAGACATCCCTTCTCTTCTACTATGTAATGTTAGATAAAAACCAATATATATAAGTTAAACCAGAACAAGCATCCATGAATTAAATTGAATAAGATAGGAATGAGGAAATAGGACAAGTTATATTAATCATGAAAAACAATGTAGACACTTACAACTATACTGTCATTTTTCTAGTGTTCCTCCAAGCTTCTCCTTTCTATCCCCCTTAGTGGATAACCAAACGATAATTATGATGCTTCTGAATTATTTATGAGCTCCCTTTCACCCTTGAGTGGCCTCATTACATAGGATTTGGGAGGTCCAACAACCATAGCTAATTTAAGGGATAGTTGAGATTTTATCTCCTTAGGTTAGGATTTGGTTGCCCAAAATGGAGGGAATATGGGTGAATCAACCCATGACTCAACCCCTCGACCAAAACCACTTAAGAGAATCTCATAGATAACCCTTTCAAAATGGTGGGATTAGTTGTAACCTCCTTAAAAACATCAATGCTTTTCCAACACTAAGCATAGAGAATTGTCAACGATCCCCCATAGTTCAGCAAGGAGCATTAATCAATGATCAATGCTCTCTATACATGGGAAAGGGAGTGTTGACCTTAAAAAATGGCCAAAAAATCAATGTAAAAGATGTCTTTTCGACCTTCATGTGATAGCTTTCACCTCCATAATCACTAGGGATTATCACAAATGTTATTCCATGGTGTCGAAGTTGTGCTACTTAGTAGAATAGTGTAAATAAGTGTGACACTTAGTATGACAATAAGACATGGGGAAATTTTGCATGTAACAAATTCCCTCTAAAATGTGACGTAAGAAGAAACACCGATGGATAAAACATTTTACATATGGAAGGGGTGCTAGAATAGTAGAGTCGGATGGAATATTAAAAAAAAAATCAAACAAAATATATATGAATCATTCCCTAGGTAGGCATACCCATGCTTAGTACAAGTTGACTCAAAGCATGGCCACTGACCAATACACTACGAATCCATGAGATCACTGACTAAGGATATGTCCACCAGATATACAATGTGGATCCATACCTCCATGGCTTGATCTAGTCGTAGTCGTGAAATAATACACAATGGAGCTACGATATGAAAAAACAACATAGCCACAGACCAATACAAAGGTTATATATGTGACAACATATATACCAGTGGAGTTTCCACTTCTATGTTGTGATAAATTTCACCTCCCAGATAGGTTGAACTCCCTATGGACCGAGTTATCTTTGATCCAAGACAGGAGAGAACAAGTGGACACTAATGTCCATCTTTCCTATCTATTCTATCTTTTTTTGCATGAAATTTAAGAAGAAAGAGAAAGAGAGAGATAGATCTATCCTTCTTCTTGTAGGTTGTCCTTGCTACTCTAGTGTTAGATATGATCCAAGCCTTGAGCATAGAATAAAAATCTGGCAATCTCCCTGCAAAAAGTAAGAAAACCCTTCTCTTCTACTATGTAATGTTAGATAAAATCCAATCTATCTAAGTTAAACTAGAACAAGCATCCATGCATTAAATTGAATAAGACAAGAATGATGAAATAGGTCAGGTTATATTAATCATGATAAACAATGGAAATACTTAAAACTTTAGTATCATTGTGCTAGCATTTCTCCGATATTGTCCTTTCCAACCCCCTGTGTGCATAAAAGACAATAATTATGATGTTTTTGAACTATTTTTGAATTCCCTTTCACCCTTGAGTGGCCTCATTATATAGGATTTGGGAGGTCCAATAAACATAACCAATTTAGGGGATATTTGAGATTTTATCTCCTTAAGTTAGGATTTGGTTACCCAAAATGGAGGGAATATGGGTGACTCAACTCATGACTCAACCACTCGACCAAAACCACTTCAAAGCATCTCAAACCTAACCCTTAGAAAATGGTGGTCTTAGTTGTAACCTCCTTAACATAATAAATGTTCCCCCAACACTGAGCACAAATCATTGTCAATGCTCCCCCATAGTTCAACAACGAGATCTGATCAAGGATCAATGCTCCCTATACATGGGTAGGGGAGCATTAACCTTCAAAGATGGCCAAAAAATAAAGATAAAATGTGTCTTTTCTACCTTCATGTGATATATTTCTCCTCCATAATGACTAGGGATTATCAAATGTTATTTCATGGTGTCGAAGTTGTGCTACTTATTAGAATAGGGTACATAAGTTCTACACTTAGTACGAGCCTAGGACATGCGAAAATTTGGCATGTAATAGATGCCCCCTAAAATGTGAGGTCATAAGAAACATTGATGGCCTAAAATTTTTACATACGCTAGGTGTGATAGAATAGGACATTTGGATGGAAGATACAAAAAAAACTCAAACAACATATATATGAATCATTCCCGATGTAGGCATACCCATGCTCAGTACAAGTGTACTTAAAGCATGGCCTTCAACCAGTACACTGCAGATCCATGATAGAACTAACTAAGGATATTGCCACCAGACATAAAATGTGGATTCATACCTCCATGAATTTATCTAGTCGTAGCCACGAAATAATACACAATGGAGCTATGATGTGAAAAAACAACATATCCATGGACCAATAAAAGTGTATCTATGTGAAAACACATATACCAATGGAGTCACCACTTTTCTGCTATGAGAAATTTCACCCTACAGGTTGGTTGAACTCCCCTTGGAATAGGTTCTCTTCATCTAGGACAAAAGAGAACAAGTGGACACTAATTTCATTATTTCCTATCTATTCTATCTTTTCATGCATGAAGTTTGAGGAGAAATATAAAGAGAGAGATAGATCTAACCTTGTTCTCGTAGGTTGTCTTCGCTGCTCCGGTGTCATATTTGATCAAAGCTCTAAGCATAGAAAAAAAATCTTTAAATATCCCTTCAAAAAGTAAGAAAACACTTCTCTTCTACTATGTAGCGTTAGATAAAAACTAATCTATCTAAGTTAAATCAAAACAAGAATCCATGCATTAAATTGAATAATACAAGAATGAGGAAATAGACCAAGTCATATTAATCATGAGAAACAATGGAAACACTTACAATTGTAATTCCATTGTGTAACATCCCCGACCATCCATTCTGGGCCATGCTATGCCAGAGAACTCTTACGTTCTCTCTACGGAACATACTGTAACATACCCAACATCTAACTGAGCTATGCCACATAAAATTTTCAAACTGTATGAAATTAAAATATATACACACATAAATCTTGTGGAAGCATTATATATAAAACAAAAACATACAAATACATATGTAAATGAACATATTTACACTGAAATAATAGTAAACATATACATGCATCATATATAGGAAATACCCATAAAAATAAACATAGTTATAACCGCACATATGATAACCCATAAAGATAAGCATGTAAATTTATCACATAGTTGGAGCTTATCTTGGTAAGAATGTCACCAACTACGTGCAGAACTTACATGAACCTCCCATCCTTAGACCACACTATTCATCACTCTCAATAGTGATTCACCCCTGAGATGGGACTAAACTCCACCCAGGTAAAGGGATTCCTAAGTAGGCTAAAGGATCATAGACAACAGGAAAGACTCTGTCTCAGGTGCCAAATCAAACTAACAACCTGCAATCCCTCATTCCCCACATGCCTATCCCACCCAAGAAGTGTGCCCCTTCTCTACTCAACAGTCCTTTGTCTACTCCACTTCCCTTCTAGGCTTCAACAACAGGCCAGACGGGAAGTCTCAGAACACTGTAGTTGTAGTTCAACACCTTCAGGAAATAAATTCCTAGAAATTCTAATACCTAAAGAATTGCTCATGGGCTTGACAACCCACCTCTTCAATATCCCATGGGACTGACAACTAGCTTCTTCAGTCCAGCTCCCAAGATAACTAGATACACTGACACAAAATGGCTATTGATACAGGTTCAGGTACAGTCATGAAGATACAAAGGATAGCTCAATGGGTGTGTGTTGGCATAGGGGCATACCTAGGGTTCAACTCTACAACAACACACCAACAAAACCCTAACCACCGACCCTTTCGGCAACACCTGTGAAGTAGTTGAAGTCTCACCCGAGGTAGAGGCAGGGGTGGTTGCAGGACTCAAGTGTCTGGAACCTTAGCTGGGACACAGATATGTGATTATAATATTTAACAGAGCACTTAGCATCAACATTTCATCAATATTCAACCAATAATAGAGCATCAGAGCATCGCATCATTCACTTAGATCTAATGTATTTAAGCACTTTATCGTCTAAAGGCAGGTTATATCTAGCAGATCAAGCACTAAGCACCTTCATATAGATCAGATCTAACATTCTTACACATCATTAGAAAAAAACATAAGAAGATTTATCTATTTCTATCAAATCACTTAGCAAGAGAAGTTATGAAAACATCAAGACAAGCACAAAGTGGAACAACAAAGTGTTTACGTGGTTTACCCCCACCCTAGGGCTATGTACACCAATTCTTCTTCTTTATTGTCTTCAATCAATTGGTTACAACCACGAAGCCTCAAAACCCTACTTCACCTAGGACAGAAGATATTTGCACCTTGCTAGATCCTCCTTCCTTTCATTATAGCACAAAACACTTCATAGCATGTTGCAATACCTTGCACCTAGCTCTGCAAATCTCTCCTAGTATGAACAGAGAATCTACAAACCATACTTGAACTTAACACTTAGCTTATCAAACTCACAACACATAGATCGTCTCCCCCTTCTCTATATTCCCTAGACATCTATATAAACATTACAAAATATGCCTAAACATGGGTAAACCCATGGGCCGACATCTCATACCCATTACATAGTCCCAAATCCAAAAAAGGACCCAAAAAAGGGGTCGTGATCTGTGATCTCCACTTTGTCTTGCACTCCTCCTTTGATAGGTTTTTGAAGTCTGAAAATAGGTCAAACTTGACCAGATCCCTCAAAACTTGGTCAAGGGCCAATAGTCCCCCAACACTCACCTGTGACTCATCCTGAGTTACTCTGATGTAGGAAGTTCTTCTTTGAATGTTTTGAGCTTGGATTGAACTTCTTCAACTTTCTGTTGTGCTACAAGATATTTCTCAACAAACTCTTGAATGATTGCATCATTCACAGGTCCTTCCAGGCATTGTTCTGTTGTGGTGCTAACCTGCTCTAGTTCTGCTCCTTAGCTCTTGACCTCTAGGAACAATTGGTAAGCCCTGTCTTAGAAAATTCATATCCTTTGAGTTACTTCCATAAATATGCTTTGGATAGCGTGGATATGTTTTTGGGATCTTCATTGGTCTTGAGATCTCTTCATTCTCTCCATAGCTATCAGGGCTTCCAGTTGTGTCTGTAGTGTTTCTGCGTGCTGCTTCGCTTTCTGGAGCTACGACTCTAGTGCCTGCAACTCTGGGTTCTCGATGAGTTTCTCATATGTTTGGGCACTGCGATTAGTGAATTGCTTACATTGTAAGGTAAGGGACTTTATCCTTTCAACTACGCTACTGGTAGTTGCTTCTGTTTGGTCCTTTACCTTCTATGGGGTCTCAGGCATAGTGCATAGTTCTAGGTCTGTGATGCATTGTTGCAGCTACTAGATCACTTCTTCAAGTTGCACTAATTTCTTCATGACTTGATCCCATGCCTTTAATTCTACAACAATCACAGAGAGCAGTGCTCTATTGACCACTTCCTTCACTTCGAGTTGCTCGATGAGAAATTGTTGCTTGCCTTGCTGCAACTGTGCCTTTTATTCATCGAACTTTGCCTGGAAAGCACTCTTTTCCTATTCAACATCTCGACATTGTTCTACAAGTACTTCATGTACTTGTACCAAATCCTGGGTGCATTGTGTCGTTTCCTCTTGTGCTCATCGAAGACGAGCTTCAACTGTATCAGTGATCTGGTGGAGTTGGGATGACTCATCTCCCATTTCTGGTGTTCCCAATGATAGAGGTCTAGTACAGACTGTGCGATTGGACTGTAGTGCCTGTTGCACCCCTTGGAGATCGACCTCAATTCTGTTGTACATCACCTCCTGCTTAGCTTCTTGCTTCTTTGCTATCTCCAGTGAAGCATCATTCAGGGATGCTATGATGAAATTGAAAACATCAGAGCTGAGGATGGTCTTCATCTTATTTATAAGGGATTCTGATCTCTTTTGGGAGGAAGGTTTAGGGGGGGGAACCTTCCTTTTCTTCGAGGGGTCCTCCTCATCTTTGGGTAGTGTTACTTCACCTTTCCTCTGTTCATCTTCTGTGCCATCTATCTCTTCTCCATCACCTCCTTGGTCTAGTAACATGGAAGCAGTCTTAACTGAGGCACTTCTTAAATCTTGTACTTCATCAGTCTTCTTTGTTTTGCTAGTTCCAGGTGTATCCTACATAGATTCTAGGTTGACAATGTCAGATATCTCCGCAGGGTCTATTGGAATAAGGAGGTCAGTGGACCATTCCTTAGTAATCTCCTCTAAGTCTTCCTCTGTCATCTTATAGTAGGATTGAAGTTGTTTCTTGCGCTCGTCGGCTCACGCTATGATATAAATGAAATGTCGATCAGCGTTGAACTTCATCAAAGGAATGAATCAGTGTATAATGTTCGGCATCATGTGAGGCTCAGACCGTACCAAGTCCATTGGACCTTTACAAGCCCTATGGCTTGGTTCTAGAGCTGTTTTATTTTCTGGTCGACAATGCGTACCATATGAACTTGAAAAGTGCCTTCTTGCTCCACATGAATCACATTCCAATCAATAACATGATTAGCATTAGGTATATATTTCCTCAGCAATGATACATGGAATACATTATAAACATACATAGATGTAGGAAATGCAATCATATAAGCTACCAGACCAATCCTCTCTAGGATTTCAAATGGCCCACAATAGAGAGTTTCCAACTTTTAACAATTTCCCAACTTCACAGAACTTATGTTGGCCTTCACTTTCAAAAATACATGATCACCCACTTTAAATTCCCTGTGAGTTCTTCCCTTATCAACATATCTTTTCTGTTTGTCTTGGGAAGCCTTTAAATTTGTTTTATTTTAATCATTTGCTACTCCATTTCCCTGAGCAAATCTGGCCCAACCATTGCTTTTTCTTCTGGGTTATCCCAACTTACTGGTGTGTTTCACTTTCTACCATAAAGTGCCTCAAATAAGCTCATCTTTAGAGATTATTGGTACCCATTTTTATAAGAAACATCTACCAAGTGTAGGTAGTATTCCCATTTTGATGGTTTATCCATCACATACATCCTTAACATATCTTCAATCACTTGATTCAACCTCTCTATTTGTCCATTTGATTCTGGATGATAAGTTGTACTGAAATTCAAATTTGTTCCAAAGCCATTAAATAATCCTTTCCAAAATTTTGAGGTGAATTTTCGATCTCTGTCAGACACAATTGTCTTGGGTATGCCATGTAATCTAGCAATTTTCTTCATATAAGCACCAACAATGTTGACTTCCTTGTAATTGAGCTTATCTGGAACAAAATGGGCAGCTTTAGTAAGCTTATCCACCACTACCATGATAAAATCATGTTGCTTGTTTGTTCTAGGAAGTTTGGTAATGAAATCCATGGTTGCAACTTCCCATTTCCACTCAGGAATGGGTAATGGTTGTAGCAAACCAGCTAGGTGTCTATGCTTAGCCTTTACCTTTTGACATTCCAAACATCTGGCAATAAAATCAACAACCTCTTTCTTCATGCCTAGTCAATAATATTGGATTTTGACAGCTACAATAGTTTTTTGATATCCTGGGTGCCCAACATAAGGCACATTCTGCATTTCTCTCAATATCATATTTTTTAACTCCTGGGAATTTGGTACATAAATTCTGCCCCTGTACCTGCGAATTTCATCATTATCTAGCTTGTAATCTTCACTTTTTTGCTGCAAAATACCTTCTTGTAATTTTGCCACTAATTCCTTGTATTACAAATCTAATTTGGTAGCTTCTGTAATTATGTCTTTCAAATTTGATTGGTACATGCTAATGTCTGTAGCATGCAATTCATGTACTCTTCTGCTGAGTGCATCAACCACTTTGTTCTCTTTTCCCTTGATATGCTTTATATCAAAGTCATATTCACTTAGAAATTCTAACCATCTGGTTTGCCTAGCATTTATATTTGGCCGATCAAATAAATATTTCAAACCATTATGGTCTGTTCTCAGCTCAAACCTTTTCCCCATGAGGTAGTGTCTCCATTTCCTCAAGGCATGAACTATGTCTGCCAACTCCAAATTATGAGTGGCATAGTGTCTTTCATGCTTCTTCAACTTCCTTGATTCATAACATATAACAAGCCCATTTTGACTAAGGACTCCACCAAGTCCCTCTTTACATGCATATGTGCATACAATGAAGTCTTCATTTGGGTCAACAATCCTTAGTATTGGAGAACTTGTTAATAATTGTTTAAAGTGTTGGAAACTCTTTTCATAGTCCAATGTCCACTGAAACTTCACGCCCTTATTTTGTAAGGAAGTGATTGGGTGTGCAATCTTTGAGAATCCTTCAATAAATCTCATGTAGTAGCCTACAAGTCCCATGAATGATATGAGCTTTGTCACATTCTTTGGCACTGAACATTATCTAATGGATTTTATCTTCTCAGTATCCACTATTATCCCATCATTTGAAATGATATGCCCCAAATAATGAATTTGCTTCTGATAAAATGAGCACTTGCTCAACTTGGAATATAACTGATGCTCCCTTAATACTTGCAACATTGTCCTCAAAATATGTTCATGCTCTTTCTATGACTTAGAATATATAAGAATTTCATCCAAAAAGACAATGACAAACTTGTATAAATATTCTCAAAAAACACCATTCATTAAGCACATGAAAAAAGCTGGTGCATTTGACAACCCAAATGGCACCACCGTGAACTCATAATGATTATACCTTGCCCTGAAGGCAGTCTTTCTAATATCTTCCTCTTTAATCCTTACTTGATTGTATCCTGACCTGAGATCTTTCTTTGAAAATATCTTTGCATCCTTCAATTGATCAAAAAGATCATCAATCCTTGGCAGAGGATACTTGTTCTTAATAGTCACTTTATTCAATTGTCTGAAATCAATGCACAATCTTAATGTTCCATCTTTTTTCTTCACAAACAATATTGGGGCACCCCAAGGTGACACACTTGGGTGTATATACCCCTTCTTCAGAATCTCTTCAAGATACATTTGCAACTCCTTCAGCTTTGGTGTACTCATTCTGTAAGGAGTCTTTGACACTGGGGCTACTCGTGACATCAAATTTATAGAGAAATCAATATCTCTCTTTGGGGTTAGTCATGGTACTTCCCTAAACACATGTTCAAACTCTTTTAGGACTGCATAATCTTCCAAATTTGGCACCTTATCTTTAGGTGTCTCTTCCATATGTGCTGCAAATATTTGACACCCTTTTCTGTAACATTTCTTCAGCTGCAATGCTGAAATTTCTCTGATGGTTACTTCCCTAGGAATCCCCTGTACTTTTCTTAGCCTCCCTTCCTCATCCAAAAAAGAAAATGCCTTGTTATGACAATCTAGGATATCATGACGCTGGTCCAACCAAACCATCCCAATTAGACAGTCATAAGAACCTAAAGGAAATATGTTCAAATCTGCCCTTGTGTTCAGTCCATTCATGTCCATACGATATGACTTAACCATCTCATTAAATTTTCTTTTGGCTCCGTTATCCAGCTACACCAACCAATATTTTCCAGGCTTGCTTCTTGGAAACACTTTCCACCATATTAGGATCTATATAACTATGACTATCTCCTGAATCAATTGAAATAACAATGGTTTGGTTGTGGATCATACCTTCCACTTCAATCATGTGTGACTAATACTTTTCTTGCTTGTTGTCTAGGGAGGCATAGATCCTTGGCACATTTCTTCCCATGTCCTCCACTGTTTCATCTTTCTATACATTGTGAACAATTCTCCCTTTTTCACCTATGTGAGAACAATCTCTAAACATATGAACCCATTTACAACCCAAACATTGAATAGGTTGTTGCCTTAGTCTTTGACCCCCTGTTTCAATCGCTCTAGGCTCTCTAGGATTTTGTTGTCCCTGTGGATTATTTATGAATAATGGTGTCTTAGATCCCTTCTTTCTTTGATCCACCTTGAATTTCTTTTTGTCTTCCCAAGATTTTTGGAAAGTTGGCCTTTCTTTTTGTTGATCATATAGGCATTTAGCTTGCGTTATGGTCTCCTCCAATGTATTTGGATCATCATACTATATTTTTTCACTGATGAATGATGGAAATCCACTCAAATACCTCTGAATATTAACTATCTCATCCTTGATGAAAGAGACATACTTCAGCAGTTCTAAAAACCTTCTTTCATAATGTTCTAAAAACCTTCTTTTATGAAAGAGACATAATGTTCCTGTCGGGCCAACCTTTTTGTCTTTCTTTTTCAACCGACTCATGGAAGTCTTCTATAAATATGGTCTCCTCGAGTTCTTGTAACTCCATAAGTCTCTGCTCAATGAATTCCTCTTCTGACATACTTGTGACTTGTACAATATACAAACTTGGAGTAATGAATTCTACAGGCACCACTGCCTCTCTCCCATAAACTAGTTGGAATGTTGTGTATTTGTGGAGTTTTTTTATGGTTTTCCTATAATCCCATAGTATATTTGGAACTCTGTAGTCTAATTCCTCCTGGTTTTTTCAACAAACCTTTGTCAAACCCCTTTCCAGAATCTTGTTGAAGGCTTCGACTGCTCCATTGGCCTGTGGGTGGTAGGGACTGCTCTTGTGATGTTGAGTCAAGAATTATGTTATAAGTGTTTCTATAGTGCTGATAATGAAATGAGCTCTTTGATCACTGGTTAGGCTCCTGGGACATCCGAATCGAGTGATGATATTCTCTAAAATGAACCTGGTAGAAATATCTGTCAAATAGTCATGTACAGCTATTGCTTCTGCTCAACGGGTAAGGTAGTCAGTTGTGGTAATTATGTACCTAGCCTTTGAATGCTTGGTGATAGGGTTGATTGGTCCAATGCTTATATATATCTATATAGTTGTAGTGGTAATGATTGGTACCTACCCATTTCTCAAATGCTTGTATATATCTATCTAGTTATAGTGGTAATTCGTCTTGGCGTGACGGCTAACCCACTCGTTGAAAAACATCACATGATCTAGTGTATACTTTTGCATCCTTGAAGAGTGTTTCCCATCAAAGTCCTTCTTAGAGAACTTTATGCGCAGTGACCTTTCCTCCTATGTGGCCTCCTGCAACTCCACTATGGCATTCCCAAAGTATATCCTATCTTTCATGATCCATGACACGTCGTCTAAGGATGCTGTCTAGTCCTAGTTTATACAATTGTCTGACGATCAACTGGTAATTTGTTTCTCTAACAGCCATGTGGCCTTTCTCGGTTGTAGAATATGTTTTTGGATAGGCCCCTATACTTAGGAAGACTTCTATGTCCTCTAGATACTTCGGTATGGCCTCAATCCTGAAGAAGTTTGCATCTAGGAACTAATCATCTATTTCTCCACCACTTTCCTCTGACTCTAACTTGGACAAGTGATTAGGTCCGATGTTGCATCTTCCCAACTTGATGATAACTTCAAAGGAAAATTCCTGAAATAACAGCAACCATCTACAAATTCTTCCTTTTAACACTGGTTTGTTAACTAGATACTTTAATGCAGAGTGATCAGTAAAGAACTTGAAAAGAGAACCTAACAAATAATGTCTAAATTTATGTAAAGAATAAATCATGGCTAAGCCCTCCCTTTCTGTCATTGTGTAGTTGCGCTCTGCTTGCGACAACTTTTGACTCACAAAATAGATAGGGTGATCCATAGCTCAATCTCCAGGTTGTGTTAAGATGGTTGCTAAGGAAATTCCTGAAGCATATATATGGATGTGAAATTCATTCTCCCAGTTTGGGAATATCAGAATCGGTGCCATGATGAGTTTCTCCTTGAGTGTCTCAAATTCTTTATCACATTCTAGAGTCCATTGAAATGGTTCATCCTTTTTCAGTAGGTTTTCCAAAGGTGCAGTAATGTTGGCATATCTTTGGATGAACCTGCGATAGTAACCTATGTGTCCTAGTGTGGATTGCAACTGTTTAGCACTCGTAGGTGGTGGTATATTCACAATGACCACAACTTTTGTTGGGTCTACCAATACTCCTTATCAACAGACTATGTGGCCAAAAAAATTTCCATGTGGTACACAAAAGATACAGTTTCTGAGATTCAATGAGATATGCAACTCTCTTCATGTGTCAAAAATTATCCACAACAATTCTACATGTTCCTTGAGCAGGCTATATATTTCCCAATCATCCATATAAACTTCTATAAATTTGTGAATGAACTCTCTAAAAGATGCTATCGCAATTCTCGAAAAAACTACAGGGGCATTCTTTAAGCCAAATGGAATCACATTATATGCAAAGGATCCCCATTCTGTTATGAAAGTGGTTTTCTTTTTATCCTCTTCAGTGATCCTGACTTGGTGGTATCCTGAAAATCTATCTGTGAATGAGTATGCTTCCTTCCCTGCAACCTGTTCTAGCACATCGTATGTAAAGGGTGTTTGGAAAGGGTCATGCACACAGGTAGATTTGAGACTTTTGTAGTCTACATAGACTCTAATATCCTCTATGTCTTTCTTTATTTGAATAACTATTGGGCTAACCTACTCTGCTTCTTCTACTACGAAAATGAGACATGCTTCCAACATATTGTCTATCTCCTTCTCAACCTTCTCTTTTGCTCTAGGGTTAATATGGTATGGTCTATGTCTGACAGGATTGGATCCTGGTTTCAATTCAATCTTCATTTATCCCATAACTCCTTTGATTCCCTTTAACTCTGAAAAAGTATTTGGGAAAAAATCCTCATATTCCCACAACAAACTTTGTATTTCTCGACTGGATTTTTCATCTCGGTAGTCTCCCACCATAGCTATCTTGGGTTTCTTTGTGGTCCCTATATTGATTTTGCAAAATTTTAATGGTTGATTGTAGGAATTATCAATCTAACTGGGTATGGTGTTTTGAATTTCTCTACTCCCCTCTATCTCATTGATGGCTAGGTTCCTCAATTCCCCTAAGTCATCTAGGATTTTTGAATCTCTGCTAATATGATAGCATTCTATAGGTTTCTCACTTAAAGGAAAGTGGAGATTATTTTGAATTTATCAGTTATGTTTGGCATATACCACTAAGTTTGATTTCTAATTACCATTATCTATAAAAAGAAATTCTTTAATCTTTTGCAGGACTACTTCAAGCTCAGGGTACTTACTTGTAAATGTGAAGTCCTTGCAAAAATGAGCTACCAGTGTTTTCCATTCACTGGTATGTATTTTGGTTTCCTCATGTATAAACCAATCTTTAGGTATTGGACCTAGGGAGTGGGGAAATACATGAACCCATAAGTGAGAGGGTATTCCCGCAACTTGCCACTATGTCACAAAACGTTCAATATGTATTCTAGGATCTGATTCTTCATTGAACAGTTGCACAACTTGGAGATATGTCTGCATATCTAATTCCAAATGCTCCTTATTCTGGAACCTATACTTGATAGCTTGCTTCACCTTGTCCCAAGTTCTAAGTACAACTTTATGATTAGCCCACCATCTTGTAGGGGTGTTTTGAAAAGCTACATCTAGTACTGAGATTCTTTGATCTTCTACTACATTTTCTTCCATGTTGTGCAGAAAAATATCTATATCTAAGGTTGCATCGTATTCTAGGTGTTCTCTAACTTTGGTCCCAACCCATTTCGCTACTCTGACAGTTGTGCATCTTCTTGATAATCGTTCGTGTGAAACTTATTTCCAACTGTCAAAAGCCAATTCTGAGTCTTCATGTGTTGATTGTATGCTTCTCCAACTTATTGATCCATCATCAATAGGATTTATATAATCGTTTCTTGTTCCTACTATTATGGTGTACAACTGGTCCAAGTCTTCTCCCTTCATATTATTGTATGTTAGTTTTGTATACCTGGGTCCTACATATGGATCCAAAGGTTGAACTGCCTTGATTCCCTTAGCCTCAAAGGTCATGGTGTCTTTATTTATGTTGATTACTGCATAATTTTCATAGGCCCAATCAATGCCAAGTAGTGTAGGGTAGGGGTCCTTATCTCCCATGATCTCAATGACTTCAAAGTTGGCCACTGTCTTTACTCCTGCAACATCTATTTCCATATTTTCCAGTCTTCCTATGGGGAAGATATAATACTAGTTTTCCATTCTTAACTGAATTGAGGAATATGTCATCCTAGGTTTTCCTAAGGCTTCCCAGGTCTTCTTAGGTAGAATGTTCACATCAGATCCTAGATCCAACATGACATCCTTAATCTCAAATTCATATAATTGGGCTACTAGTCTAAATTATTTTTCAGTTTGTACTTTTCTTCGCTGCACTCTCTGAGTACTCTTCTTAGGAATATTATCCCTTATTCTTTCCTCTATGGGATCTTCATTCCCTAAAACTAGGTATAGCGCATTGCACAACTTTTATGTTAGTTTATCATTCCCCAAAATGTCAGAGAATAATTGAGACTAAAGGTCAACTACATTTTGAGGTTTCTCAGGTTGTCTCGGCATGGCTATAGGGTTTTTGGGTGCAGGGGGTGAAGCAGGAACTTGCGCCATATTAGGATAAACAATAGGTTGTGGGGATTTCTCTTGCATCTCCAGGCTAGGAACATTCTAAAATATTTCTATGGCATATTTAAATAATAGATTTTGTTTTAAAGGGTCATACCTGTATTCTTTAGGAGTTTCTTTCTAGATATGAGGTAGAGTATCACCATCAGCTCCTGTCTTCGCTCCACCTCAAGTAAAAATATTAAGGTTGGGCAATTGTCCCTTAATAACCCTCTTGATTTCTGAATGGATGAGGTTAGTTCCTCTTTGTCTTACTCTATCCTCTCATTTTGCAATTAATTCTGGGAAGTCTTCAGTTGCGTGCCCGTTGGTTCTGCAATGAGAGAACCATGGCCGCCTTGGATGAGGACAGTATCTGTTAAGAACCAAATACCAATATAGAATAGAAAAACCTCAAAAAAAGTACTCAACACCTTGAAAAAGAGATAATTTCAGATAATAAGCCTCTTCGAGGGGGCAACCTCCTTTTACCCCACTTAAATGTTCAAGTACAAGATGATTCAAAATGAAAATGTCTCCTTGGTATATATAGGAGACTAGGAGGTATAATTACAACT
>JASDQU011379124.1:0-15219 GCA_032191745.1 Picea mariana | reverse complement strand
GTGGTTGGTCTTCAAACCAAAGTTGGAGTTTCTCCATTCTTGATTCACCTTCCTTGTGTCCTCATCATGAGTTTCATGGGATGCATTTTCACTTTCAGGTGTCTTCTCTGTTATGAAATTTTTCGATACTTCCATGATCTCCCCTTTTAAACCATCCATCTTAGTATCCAACTTAGCCTCCGCTGAATTCATCTTAGTATCCAACTTAGATTCCATTGAATCCATATTATTTTGTAGTTCATTTATGTCCCTACACATTTCTTCACCTTCGTCAAGAGTCCAAGTAGGATTTTCTGGAGGCTTAGTTGGTGTAGAAGTTCCCTTTTTTGGTGGCATGTTGGCCAAGTATCACTTTTGAACCTTGATTTTGAGGTGGTTCTACTAGACAATATTTCTTCTGTTGTATCTTGTAAGTTTTAGCCCTTCTAGGTATGAAACTTTATTTTATATAGTTCTATGGTATTTCTTCTCTACAATGCCATAGGTCTGATCAAAATTGGATGTGCCAAGTGGAATTTATAGTAACTTCCCCACAACTTGCCGATTTTTTTCCTTTCCAGGATATCTCACTTGTATAGCGTGCCCCGCACAAAATAATTGACATAAAATTCTGAAACTCACACCAGAAATAATACTGACTATCTAAGATCTAATGAAACCAGTTTCACTCAATTTGGATACTCGAGGAAGAAGTTATGATTGATTTACCTGGAACACCTTCTTGTGACTAGTCAGATACCCTATCTTACACAGGGTGTATCTACAAATTTAATTTGACCCAGAAGCTGAACTATTTTCCAAAGATATCTTTCTAATTTCTATAAATATCCTCTAAAGTTTAGGGTCTGAAACATTAAAGAAACGTTTTTATTGCGAAAATTCCGCAGTGACTCATTTCGAGATGATTCCATAACTATATCTTGTAGAGCCTGTATCTCCAAAAGTATAAGGCCTCGGGAGCTCAATTTTGAACCCAACGTACCTTGATCCGTCTAATAAATATCCTCAAAGCCATTTCTTCTTAAACATTGTAGAAAAAAAGTTATAGAAAAAATTCCAAGGTGTCTTAGATGTAGTAGCGAAACCCCAAGACCTTGAGCTCTGATACCATATGTTAAGAACCAAATACCAATATAGCATAGAAAAACCTTAGAAAAAGTACTCAAAACCTTGAAAAAGAGACAATTTCAAATAATAAGCCTCTTTGAGGGGGAAACCTCTTTTTACCCCACTTAAATGTTCAAGTACAAGATGATTCAAAATGAAAATGTCTCCTTGGTATATATAGGAGACTAGGATGTATAATTACAACTAATGGCATAAAGCTAACATAAATAAAATAACATTACTAATATAATATGCCCCAATTAAGGGGTAATGAAAAAATATTAGGGCTTAACAGTATCTATCCATGTGACCTTTCTCATCACAGTTATAACATCTTCTTGGCCCTCTTCCCCCAGTTCTTCTTCCTTGGAAGTATCCTCTGGCTCCACCTCCTTGACCTCTTCCTAGTTCCTAAGGGTTTTCATTCACCTTGAATGTTGTTCGATCTAACCTGTATGCAAATGCATCCAACGCTCTACATTGATTGGTAGTGTGTGTAGTAGACCCACATAACTCATAGTGTACTTTGTTTGGTACTGTCGAGTATTTATGCATAATGGGGCATTGTCTTGGCCCATGCCCATGGATTTGAAAAATTTCACAATACTCAATTGTTGGTGTTGCTTGGCCTCCTGGGAAAGTATGATACAGGGTGGGGTTATGGAATTTTAAGTTCGTCAACACTTGCATAACTCCTCCCACGGGTCCTGGTGGGGGTACCATCAGATTCTAAGGAGGTCCCATTCCCCTTATTCACGGACATTCATTTTCCAAATGATGTTTCATATAACATCTGGTGCACCAAACCTGTGGTCTTCCTGGTTTGGGTATCGTCAGGTCTTGAATATTTTTTGTAAGTGTCGATATCTACCCTTGAAGTTATGCTAGATTCACATCTACTAGGGGTATGGTCATTCTCATGCTCCCAGGGCATCTCCACATGGCTTCATTCTTCATCGATTGTTCCAAGGTGTCTGTTAACATGGCTATCCATTGTTGCATTAGCGAAATTCAAGTCAGAGGCAGAAACCCATGAGTGTACCAATCGCTTTGATGTTCTTCGTTGACTGGATGTGCCAAACTCCCTATGGAATCTTTAAAACTCTGGCTATATTCCCAGGTTGATTCACCTTCTCACTATTGGATCTCACTCAACTCAGATATAGCTTGTTGTTCTCACTGGGGTAGTTTGAACTCTACTATGAACCTTTTTTGTACCTGGCCAAGCGTGAACGCTTGACCTTGCATTCATGGCACTCCCGGATCATTGATATTCATGTACCACTTGAGAGCTCAACCTCTCAATGTAGTTTGGAACTCGACCAACTTATTCGTATCCAGAGTCCCTCTGGATCCCCAGATTGCTTCACATAAGAACCAGTGTTGCTCAACGTCTTCATCTCCCTTACCCCAAAATTCTAGGTATTGGTCAATCAAACCTCCCACATGGCCAACCATTGTTGATCTTGTTGTTCCTATCAATATAAATCCTAACTGTCCTACTTTCGATCTACCAGGGAATCCCAATATCCTCCTTATACTCGCACTTCCTAGTTGTGACTGACTAATTAATTGTACTGGAACAAAACTAGCATGAGAAGGTAGTATCAAAATTACTGCTTGTATAGAAGACACTTGGGGTATGAGTGATTCAGGGCTAGCTCCATTGGCTTCGTGGAAGTTTTCTTTGATTTGGGGGGTCTCATTTGCTTCCACTTGGATGATCTCTTTGGCTGGATTCTCAATCTCTCCTGTTATTGGGTTTGAATCTTCTCTTTCTTCTTCAAAACTCATGTTGGCTTCTTCCTCTCTTGTGTCTGCAACTTATCCTTCTTGTCCCACCTCCTGGGGATTTATTTCTCTCTGCTCTTCTCTCTCATTTAATATTTGACTAGCCAATCATTCTTGTCTTCTCATCTTCTGCAAATATTCCCTCTGTCTTTCCTCTACTTCTCTTGAACCGCCTTCTTTCCTCAACTTCTTGGATTGTATTGCTTCTTTCTTGATCTTGACGCACCACCATTTCTCAACTACGGAGGCTCTCCTCAAGGCTCGGTCATATCTTGAGTTTGTTTCTTTTTGTTTCCCCCCCATTTGTCGAAGAACCCTTCCCCTTTCTCATGCCATGAATCTCACCCCACCTCGCCCTACCCCAAGTGAGGGTGTTTACACTGCCATCTCAATCGGGGACATAGTCGACATCCCCTCCTCCATCAAGAAAACCTTAATCCACAAGGGGATTTCTCTCAACATTCTTCCCCTTGTGTCTTTCTTGAAAACCGCCTCTGCTCACAAGAAAGATTGGTGGTTCTCAGCTGCAAATTCGATGATATATTCCTCTAATGTGGTGCTGACCCAGAAATCAACTGCTCGCATGACTGGACAATCGAGCCTTTGAAGTGTTGCTAGATTTTTGGTGTCCCATGCGTAGATCCTCTTGACTCGTCCTTGGAACTCTAGAGATTCTTGGAGCCTCTTTATCCAGTGGAAAAATTCTTCCAGGAATTTAACCCATAAAATCTCGTACTGGTCACTCGATCTTTCTGAGTAAAAGATTGCTTCACGAGTGCTTTCCATTGATTTTATCCTCAATTCCGCTTCTTTCCATATGAAGGCGTCAAAGTTTATTTCCAACCATTGATCAATACCATATCTATGGATCCGTGATATCATTCTCCCTACAGGTTCCCTTTTAACGCAGGTCCCAGCAACCAAACTATTTTGTTGGTGCAAGTTTAATCAGATGAGGGTCCTTCTTAGGTTACCAACAAAAGGTACCATGTATTCTAGAGTGCTCCAATTTTCATCTCCTCCAAAGAGAAGAATTCTCACTGGAAGCACTGCTAAGAAAAATAGATATGGAAGGGTAGGGAAAAGACTCAACAGGATCCATAGAGCCTTCAGAACTCATCCTTGATCTTGCGCAAGAGACATAAACAGATCTGAAACATATATGTGCAATAATCGAACCTACTTACGTTAAGAACAAGCATCTAAACACAGAACCATCGAGTAGAACTTATAACCTAGAAATAAGAACTATAATGCATAAGGAAAACACACAGAGACACATCATATTTGAAAATTTAGGTCCTTCTTCATATTATCTTCAAAATCTTTCTGATTACAGAATCAGAATTACACAGTGGTGCGTTGTACAGACTCTTGACTCTAGACTCATGTCGCAGACCTCCAATTCTCAAACTGATAGATAAAATTCATTACAGACTCAAGACTCAACTTGACTCAACTCCCCACAATCAACTCAGAACCAACTCATAATCAACTGATCAAACAACAACAACAATGTCAACAACAACAACAACAACAACAACAACAACAACAATGACAACAACCCTTTTACACTTATGTTCAACCCTATAT
Organism: Picea mariana; assembly: GCA_032191745.1. Taxonomy (NCBI): domain Eukaryota; kingdom Viridiplantae; phylum Streptophyta; class Pinopsida; order Pinales; family Pinaceae; genus Picea; species Picea mariana. The sequence continues at coordinate 10,728 of JASDQU011379124.1, read as the reverse complement.
ATAGCTGGGTTGTGTCTTCTATTTTGTCTTGCACACTTCTTTGTTCTGTTGCAACCGTTTGTTTCTTAGTTGGCATTGCGCTGACTTTCATAACTTCTTTTTGTTTCTCTTTTTCATTCTATTGTCCAACCTTTGTTGAAGCTTGCGCAACTCGTGCTCAGTCAAAACTTGTGCAATTCCTTATCCAAAAATGAAGGGCCCAACAAAACCTTCACAAAATAGATGTAGCTAGGAATTGACATACACAGTTGTCGAGAAAATATGAGAAAAGAGAAGCAGAAGAGAAAAAATGCAATAATTCTCATTAACCATATTCCACACTCAAAGAGTGAATAATTTACAATAGATATAGGCTACATGAGTAACTAATGCACCATATTAGTGATCTAGAGATATCTAGACACTCATTGACAGACATTGGAGGGAACTGTCACCTTGTCCTAGTTAACTGATCCATGCCATCATCAGTTATCTGAGTCACAACTTCCACTAGTCTAGCTAAGTGTAACTGATTGTAACTGAATCTAAACTAAAGAGGAACATCCTATTTTTTATGGGAATATTCTCTATAGAGAATATTCTCATCTAAGGAAGAATTGTCAACATTGGACTGTAAAACTTAGGAAAATAATTATAGGTGAGTGTGTAATATCTCCAACATCCCTCACCTTGAATTCTCTATTTGTCTTGTTCTTATCTGCATAACTCTTCTATCTATCTTGTGCTTCCTTTAAGTTCTATTTAATTCTGACCATTTGTTCATCCATATCCTTGAGTAATTACAACCCAAGTATTACTCTGTCTGCTAGGTTTTCCTAACTCATTGGAGTATTGCATTTTCTACCATACAAAGATTCAAATGGGCTCATCTTCAATGAAGCTTGATACTCATTAGTATAGGAAAAATCAACCAAATGCAAGTAATATTCCCACTTAGATGGATTATCCATCACATACATTCTCAACATATCCTCAATCACTTGGTTGACTCTCTTTGTCTTCCCATCTCATTGTGGATGGTATGTTGTGATAAAGTTTATATTTGTACCAAATCCTTTAAATAATACCCTCCATAAATTTGCAGTAAACTTAGTATCTCTATTTGAGACAATTGCCTTAGGTATCCCATGCAACATATAAATTTCCCTCGTGTAAATTTTTCCAATATTAGTTGTTGTATGAGTCATATTTACAAGAACAAAATGAGCAACCTTTGTCAATTTATCAACCAATACCATTATTAAATCATGTTTCCTTTTTTCCCTCAGAAACATAGTTATAAAATCAATGGTTACTACTTCCCATTTATTATTTGGAATTGGTAATGGTTGTAGAAAACCCGCTAGGTGTCTATGCTCAACTTTGACCTTTTGACATTCCATACATATGACAATGTAATCAAAAACATCCCTCTTCATTCCAGGCCAAAGGAATTGACTTCTTACTGCTGCAATTGTTTTCTGGTAACCAAGATGTCCGACATATGGAACATTATGAATTTCTTTTAATACCAAATTCCTAAGTTCTCCAAAACTAAGAACATAAATTCTATTCTTATGCATTAGTGATCCATTTGAACCTTAATCTCATACTCTTTAATTTTCTGTTGTACATTTTCATGTTGTAAACTTTATTTTACCTATAGGTAATGTTGATTTGTAATAGAAACATCCAAAATTATTCTTTTCAAATCTAACTGGTGCATATTAATGGTTGTAGCATGCATGCAATGTACTCTTCTACTGAGTGCATCAACGAATTTATTTTTTTTCCCTTGATATGCTTGATCTCAATGTTATACTCACTTAAAAATTCTATCCATCTCATTTGCATGCCATTTAAAGTTGGTTGTTCAAAAATATATTCCATACCACTATGGTTTGTCCTTAGTTCAAATCTCTTTCCCATGAGATAATGCCTCCACATTTTCAATGGATGAACTATGGGAGCAAGCTCCAAATCATGTGTGAAATAATTCCTCTCATGTTATTTAAGCTTTCTAGACTCATAACTAATGACATGTCCATTTTGAGTCAAGATTCCACCAAGTCCTTCCTTGCATGCATCTATACATACCAAAATGTAATGTCCCCGACCATCCATGCCAGGCCACACTATGCCAGAGAACTCTTTTGTTCTCTTCGCAGAACATACTGTAACATACCTAGTATCCAATTGAGCTATGCCACATAAAATTTTCGAACTGCATGCAATTAAAATATATACACACAGAACTCTTACGGAAACATATATATAAAACATAAACAACCAAATACATATGTAAATGCATGGATTCACACTAAAATAATAGTAAACATATACAGGAAATACCCATAAAAATAATCACATAACTTACAATGAAGCATATACATTTATCACACAATTGGCACTTATCTTGGTAATAATGTCACCAATTGCATGCAGACCTTCCATGAACCTGCCATCCTTATACCACATTGTTCATCACTCTCAATAGTGAGCCACCCCCAAGATGGGACTAAACTCCACCTGGGTAAAGGGATTCCTAACCAGGCTAAAGGCTCATAGACAACAGGAATGACTCTGTCTCAGGTGCCAACTCAAACTAACAACCTATAGTCCCTCATTCCCCACATGCTTGTCCCACCCAAGAAGTGTGCCCTTTCTCTACTCAACAGTCCTTCGATTGCCCCACTTCCTTTCTGGGCTTCAACAACAGGCCGGACAGGAAGTATTAGAGAATTGTAGCTGTAGTTTGGCACCTTCAGGAAATCAATTCCCAACAATTCTCTCACCCAGATAATTTCTCATGGGCCTGACAACCCACCTCTTCAATATCCCATGGGCCTAACAACCCGCTTCTTCAGTCTAGCTCCCAAGACAACCAGATACACCAAAAAAAATGGCTATGGATACAAGTTCAGATATAGTCATGAAGATACGAAATATGGATCAATGGGTGTGTGCATGCTCATGGATGATTGACTGGATGACTGAATGATGGAAGGAATGATGGGAAGAAACTTGGAAAAATATGGGAAAATGAACTAAGTCCCAACAATATGTATTCATGTCCCCAACTTGACAGTTGTCATGTTGGGAGCTACTTTGGCCCACTTGTCCCCAACTTTAGAACTTAGGATAAGATAATTATCCATACTTTATGATTTAAGAAATATTAATATAATATTCCTTTTTGGCTTAATCTCCCTAGCTTAGCCCTTTTCCTTAAATTTTAGGCCCCTCCCTTTCCCTAACCAGTCGAGTTTAGTCCCCCATCTCTTTTATCATGGTTGGTCTGCGTGCAACGATGTATTTTTATATTAATTATGAGACATATAAAAAAATAGGCGCAGTAACCTTTAACATCTAGGCTCTCTGACCTAATCAAAACATAAGCATCCTAGCTTATAATAAATGGCTCACCAGCCTATAAAACACAACATATACACAAAAGTATACCTGGCCTCAAAATCATGCGCACTTACGTTGCTGCGCGCAGTATCCTAGAATGTGCAAACTTCCTCATTTTGTTGTGCAGTACATGCGCACACTATGCCATGAAATGTACATACAAAAATGATATCAAACATATCACCATCTTAAGTACATTTTCATTTACATTACAATTGGGTTTGGCCTAGGGATATTACAATCCCCTCCCTTTATTTATGCACTGTCCTCTATGCATCATGTACCCATATACAATAAAATTTCAAAAATCCTCAAAACGATGCAGGTATTTTGCCCGCATTGCATCCTCATGCTCCCAAGTAGCGTCCTCAGGACCGTACCAGGTCCATTAGACCTTTACAAGCCCTATGGATCGATTCTGGAGCTGTTTGATTTTCCGGTCCATAATGCATATCAGATGCACTTGAAAAGCACCTTCTTGCTCCACTTGAATCACATTCCAATCAATAACATGATTAGCATCAGGTATATATTTCTTGAGTAATGATACATGGAATACATTATGAATAGGCATAGATGTAGATAATGCAATCATATAAGCTATTGGACCAATCCTCTCTAGGATTTCAAACGGCCCACAATAGCGAGCTACCAACTTTGAACAATTTCCCAACTTTAGGGAACTTTTGTTGGCTTTCACTTTCAAGAATACATGATCACCCACTTTAAATTCCCTGTGAGTTCTACCTTTATCAGCATAACGTTTCTGCCTATCTTGGGAAGCCTTTAAATTTTGTTTTATTTTTATCATTTTCTCCTCCATTTCCTTGAGAAAATCTGGCTGAACCACTGCTCTGTCTACTAGGTTATCCCAGCTTACTAGTGTGTTGCACTTTCTTCCATAAAGTGCATCAAATGGGATCATTTTTAGAGATGCCTAGTACCCATTGTTATAAGAAAACTCTACCAAGTGTAAGTAGTCTTCCCATTTTGATGGTTTATCCATCACATACATCCTCAACATATCTTCAATCACTTGATTCACCCTCTTTGTTTGACCATCTGATTTTGGATGATAAGTTGTACTAAAATTCAAATTTGTTCCAAATCAATTAAATAATCCCTTCCAAAATTTTGAGGTAAATTTTGGATCTCTGTGAGACACAATTGTCTTGGGTATGCCATGTAATCTATCAATTTCCTTCATATAAACATCAACGATGTTGGCTTCCTTTTGAGTGAGCTTAACTAGAACAAAATGGGCAACTTTAGTAAGCTTATCCACCACTACCATGATAGAATCATGTTGCTTGTTTGTTTTGGGAAGTTTGGTTATGAAATACATTGTTACAACTTCCCATTTCCACTCAGTAATGGGTAATGGATGTAGCAAACCAGCTGGGTGTCTATGCTCAGCCTTTACTTTTTGACATTCCAAACATTTGGCAATAAAATCAACAACCTCTTTCTTCATGCCTCGCCAATAATATTGGCTCTTGACAGCTGCAATAATTTTCTGATATCCTAGGTGCCTAGCATAAGGTACATTATGCATTTCTCCCAATATCATTTTTTTCAATTCCTGAGAATTTGGTACATAAATCCTGCCCCTGTACATGAGAATTTCATCATTGTCTAGCTTATATTCCTCAATTTTCGACTGCAAAATACCTTCTTGTAATTTTTCCACTAATTCCTTGTAATGAAAATCTGATTTGGCAACCTCTGTAATTCTGTCTTTCAAATCTGATTGGTACATGCTAATGGCTGTAGCATGCAATTCATGTACTCTTCTACTGAGTGCATCATCCACTTTGTTCTATTTTCCCTTGATATTCTTTATATCAATGTCATATTCACTTAGAAATTCTAACCATCGGATTTTCCTAGCATTTAGAGTTGGCTGATCAAACAAATATTTCAGACCATTATGGTCTGTTCTTAGCTCAAACCTTTTCCCCATGAGGTAGTGTCTCCATTTCCTCAAGGCATGCACTATGGCTTCCAACTCCAAATCATGAGTGGAATAATGTCTTTCATCCTCCTTCAACTTCCTTGATTCATAACATATAACAAACCCATTTTGACTGAGGATTCCACCAAGTCCCTCTTTACATGCATCTTTGCATACAATGAAGTCTTCATTTGGGTCTACAATATTTAGATTTGGAGCACTTGTTAATAATTGTTTCAAATGTTGGAAACTCTTTTCACAATCCAATGTCCACTTAAACTTCACACCCTTCTTTTGTAAGGAAGTGATTGGGTGTGAAATATTTGAGAATCCTTCAATAAATCTCCTATAGTAGCCTGCAAGGCCCATGAATGATATTGATTATGTCACATTCTTTGGCACTGACCATTCTCTAATGGATTCTATCTTCTCAGGATCCACTGCTATCCCGTCCTTTGAAATGATATGCCCCAAATAATGAATTTTCTTTTGATAAAATGAGCACTTGCTCAATTTGGTATACAACTGATGCTCCCTTAATACTTGTAACACCATCCTCAAATGATGTTCATGCTCTTCCTCTAACTTAGAATATATAATAATGTCATCCAAAAAGACAATGACAAACTTGTCTAAATATTCTCAGAAAACACCATTCATTAAGAACATGAAAACAATTGGTGCATTTGACAACCCAAATGGAACCACTGTGAACTCACAATGACCATACCTTGTCCTGAAGGTGGTCTTACTGATATCTTCCTCTTTAATCCTTACCTAATGGTATCTTGACCTGAGATCTATCTTTGAAAATATTTTGGCATCCTTCAATTGATCAAAAATATCATCAATCATTGGCAGAGAACACTTGTTCTTAACAATCACTTTATTCAACTGTCTGAAATCAATGAAAAATCTTAATGTTCCATATTTCTTCGTCACAAACAATACTGGGGCACCCCAAGGTGACACACTTGGGCGTATATACCCCTCCTTCAGAAGCTCTTCAAGTTGCATTTGCAACTCCTTCAGCTCTGGTGTACTCATTATGTGAGTCTTTGACACTGGAGCTGCTATAGGCATTAAATTTATAGAGAAATCAATATCTCTCTTTGGGGGTAGTCTTGGTATCTCATTGAACACATCTTCAAAGTTTTCCAAGACTGCATGATCTTCCAAATTTGGCACCTTATCTTTAGGTGTCTTCCATATGTGCTGCAAATATTCAACACCCTTTTCTGTAAGATTTCTTCAGCTGCAATGCTGAAATTTCTTAGATGGTTACTACCCTAGGAACTCCATTCACCTTCCTTAGGGTCCCTTCCTCATCCAAGAAATTAAATTCCTTGTTATGATAGTCTAGGATAGCATCATACTGGTTCAACCACTCCATCCCAATTAGATATTCATAGGAACCTAAAGGCAAGATGTTCAAATCTACCCTGGTGTTCAGTCCATTCATGTCCATAAGACATGACTTAACCATCTCATTAACTTTTCTTTTGGATCCTATAGCCAACTGCACCAACCAATATTTCCCATGCTTGATTCTTGGAAAATTCAATATTTCCACCATCTTAGGATCTATATAACTATGACTAACTCCTGAATCAATTAAAATAACAATGGTTTGGTTGTTGATCATACCTTCCACTTCAATCATATGTGACTGATACTCTGCTTGATTATTGTTCATGGATGCATAGATCCTTCGTACATTTCTGCCCATGTCCTCCACTGTTTCATCTTGCTATACATTGTGAACAACCGTCCCTTTTTCACCTCCGTGAGGACAATATCTGAACATATGATCTCCTTTACAACCCCAACATTGAATAGGTGGTTGCCTTGGCCTTTGACCCCTTGTTTCAATCGTTCTGGGCTCTCTAAGAGTTTGTTGTCCCTATGGATTATTTCTGAAGAATGGTGGCTTATATCCCTTCTTCCTATGATCCACCTTGAATTTATTTTTGTCTTCCCAAGATTTTTGCAAAGTTGGACTTTCTTTTTTTTGATCATATAGGGATTTAGCTTGCCTTATGGTCTCCTCCAATGTATTTGGATCATCATATTGTATTTTGTCACTAATGAATGATGGAAATCCACTCAAATACCTTTGAATATTAACTATATCATCCTTGATGAAAGAGACATACTTCAACAGTTCTAAAAACCTTCTCTTATATTCATCTATTTTCATACTCCCAAGCTTGAGTTCAAAGAACTCTTTCATTTTATTGTCATAGTATCTCTTAGTCAACTATTTCTTCTCAAAATACTTCTTGAATTCCCTCCAAGTAACACTTTTTCTTTAATGTGTTGCACTTGCACAAGTTGATCCCACCACATGGATGCCTTTCTCTTGAGTTGATAGATATAAATTATACCTTCTTCATGAGAAGAATAATTATGCAATTGAAAATATTTTTTCATGCCCAACAACCATGTCTCCACATATTCATCCTTCTTGTGCTCACCATCAAATGTAGGAGGTTTGATTTTGTTCACTTCTCCTCGTAGCTCATATACCCCAAACCTCTTGTTCTTCCTGTCATGGGATGGACTTGATTTTTTGTGTGCTCTCTTATTGGAATGCCTCGAGGAGTGGTAGTGATGTCTGCTAACAATTATTGCTCTTCTTTTCTCATTAGGAGGCCTATGACTTCCATATTTGCTTGAGCCACTATCCTTGTCCAATTTCTTTTCTATTCAAATCAAGATCTGCATTAACTTCATGTTGAAGTCATCCTGTTGCTCCTTGGCTTTCATAATCCTTTCATTATCATGTTTATGTATTTGGAAATCCTTATGCAAATTTTTAATGGTCTCTGCCATATTCATGTTTTCATTCCTTTCATCTCCATGTCCATTGGATTTTGTTCCTTCAATGCCCAAATGGACCTCCATCCCTCTAATCTCACCCTCCTAACTGTAAGTCCCTTGTGCCTCTTCCATTACTCTGGACTCTATGCTGATATTGAACTGATCTAATTGTTCTTAACTCTGCAAAATGTGCATCCAACAAAACTTTGTCAGGCTAACTATTTCAACAATTTCATGAAGATATGAACCATTCTGGTTCAATAATATATCAGAACTCTTTCTTCTGATTTCTTGAAAAAAAATTGAATTCCCAAATCAATTTTCTGGGTGTATAATTATATTCCACTTTCCAACACCTTTCCAAGGCCTACTCCCATGCTCAATTATGAGTCTTGAGCAGAAAGTTATGGTTATTAGAAATTTGCCCATTAATTTTTCTGTTCATTTTTCAACTCATTTATGCATTTTTGCGCCTACTCCTTTGGATTTTTGATAGGATTTCAATTGGGTTTCCTCATATACATCTTATGGACATTCTGTCCAAGTTTCAACTCTTTTTGGGTTCTTGGCTACTAGTTACAACCTGTTGAAGTTCTAGGCCAATTTGTGTTTTTGGTCTAGAATGCTACAGGTGCCTTATTTTCCATATTAAACATTTTTAACATGCCCAGAAATTTAATTGAACTCTGGGAATATCTTATATGGTTCAATAGATTCCCATTGACTACTCCTGTGCCTCAATCTGATTCCGGAGTAGAAAGTTATGGCTCTTTGAAGTTAGTTGGGTCTTAAAATTTACCCTTCACTGTTTGTGTTGAAACTTTCTCATAAAAGCTTCATTTGATGAACGATTTACACCATTAGAAATCTCTCTCTGAGCTCTTTTTTTTTAACTACAGAGAGAGAGTGTGCCTTGGCACACTCTGTTCTTGTGGTTTTTGCGTTGCTAAAAACGCTCTAAAGGGCCTCAAAAACATGCTGCAAAAAGATGACATTCAAATGATATAAAACGTCACATAAAATCGTTGGTTTTATGTTGTTGTTCACCCTTCAAATGAATTCGCCAACACAAATTTCAACCTGTACACCCATATTTACCATGCATGGCAACATCACAAGGTAAATCATGCTTCACACACCTATAACCGATGTGCATCATTTCTCTGTTGCGTCAATAACTGCACACTACTTTTGTGTCGTGTGCCAATATTCACCGCGGACAGTTTTGGTTCTTGCACCATTACCTATTGCACGTAGTTTTTGTTTCGCAAGATTATATTCTGCATGCATTGTACTATATGCGCTACACCATGCCAGATTTTAGTATGTCTCCACCACACAGCAAAACTCTACGCTCACCACTAACTAAACTATCATGCGACAACATATACCCACATTGCGTGCACACCAACAAAACTCCTCTACACTCTGGAAACACTGCACACACCACACACGTCATTATTATGTGTGTGCACACTGCACAATGCTAAATTTATCGTGTGGTCCTGTACATCAACATTTTTCCACGCGGCACTGAAATTTAGTGTGCGCACCCGCACACCAACATTTTTCCGCTCGACACCAAAATTTAGCGCGCACACCAGCATGCCAATATCTTGCTGCAGAGTGTCAAATTTTACCTATCACAATATTTTCATTATGCATCATGCATTTTTAGTGCACCCACCTATGCACATTCATTTTTATGTGCATCAATTCCTCATGAATTTCACTGCAGAAATTGGGGCTTTTGGTTTAACTTTTTCCCCAATTTACCATCGACATTCTGGAACCATGAAATTTGTTCAATTTCACCCTGATAACACCAGTTCAACCTATGCAACAACAAATCGTTATAAGTTAACATTTCTAGAACAAATTTATCCAAAATCAATTTGTGAATTGAGAATTTTAACCACTAAACTCACCCCATCTGTCATGGCTTCACTGTAACTTCAAATTCGACCCATTCTGGATCCAAATTTGCTAAAACAGATATTAAATTGGGAGTATCTCATCACTTGGCTGAATTTCTACATTTTCTTATGAATTTAACAACAAAAATTGGGGATTTTCCCCAATTCCACCCAATTGTTGTTACTTTTTACCATGGACGCTCTACAAACTGAAATTTGGCCACTTCGAAATAAATCCTCTGTGACATTTCGCTTCAACTCAACTTTCTCATCCCATCAAGGCTCAGTGTTGAAAACTGAAGCTCTAATACCATATTTCAATGTCTTGACCATCCATGTTGGGCCACACTACACCAGAGAACTCTTTTTTTCTCTCTGTGGAACATACAGTAACATACCCAGTATCCAACTAAGCTATGCCACATAATTTTTTCGAACTACATGCAATTAAAATATATACACATAGAACTATTGTGGAAACATATATATAAAATGTAAATAGCCAAATATATCTGCAAATGCATAGATTCACAATGAAATAACAACAAACATATACATGCAGCATATACAGGAAATACCCATAAAAATAAACACGTAAATAACAATGCATCATATAAATTTATCACACAATTGGCACTTATC
>JASDQU011379123.1:16691-33903 GCA_032191745.1 Picea mariana | reverse complement strand
AGAGATAGATTTTGTTCTCATCTCCATAGGAGTGCAGTTGAACAAGGAGCCATGCAAGGAGTGCACAGGCCGAGTGAATTTCAGGGTTGCGAACCTGAGCAAGAGTTGAAGGACTGCTACAGCAGGTGTGCGCAGAGTCGAAAGGAATTCAACACTTAGATGTGTTTGAAGGTTGTCGCAAGGAGTGCACGCAAGAGTCTTGTTTAAGGCTCAGAGTTACAAGGAAGCTCAGGAAGGATAGGGCTTTTTGAACTTGTTGAAGGACAGTACAGAGAAGTTGGGCCTTGAAGGTTTAAGCAGGCATCGTAAGTTCACGCTGCAGGTAGGCGAGTAATTGTGGAGGAACACTTGGCCATCGCTGAACCCGCCAAGGAAGAATGAACGGTCGGAATTCTCTCAGGATAATTCACGAATTTCCATGGGTTGTTGGATCTCGCGGAGAAGCAAGAAGGTTACAATGGAAGCGTCGAAGGGTTCAAAGCTTAGGAAGGGCAGGGCCATTGATTCAAGCCACAAGGACCGTCGGATCCAAACGTGGATTCGCATATCGGGGTTTCGTGGGTTGAAACTCTGTAAACATTGCAACAGAAATCACGAAACGCGATATTGCGACGGCTAAGAGAACAGTGTGGGACCACAGGAGTTAGTGGAGTGGACAAGTGGCACGAGTTTCAGAAATTCGCAGGGTGAAGTGCCGAAAACATCGCATCAGGATTCGCGATACCACGAACTCCGAAATGCCGATGGAGTGAAGGCGTTGAAAGGTCAACTCGCGCGTGCATCGGAGTTTCGGCGTATCGAGGTTCGAGAGTCGATAAAGCAAGTTGCTTGACATCGCGAGTGGCGAAATCGCGATAGAAGAAATCCCGATAGAAAAAGGTCAGCGTTGACTAGTTTTCAAGTTTCGGGGATCTGAGAGTACAACGTTCGACCACTGACCTCGCGAAGTCGCGAAGTCCGATCTCCCGATTTGTAAAGAGGTGGGATCCCACGAGGATTGTTGTGGGTGCAGATTTCCCGATAGGGAAATAGAAGAGCGTGAGAGTTCTTCGGGCCATTGGTAGAGAGAAGATCCTGTGAGCACGCGGACTGCCCAACCTGCGGGTGTCTAGAGGGTGTGTGTGTGTCACTTTCTTTCCTAGCAAATCCTTCAACTTTATCCAAACATCGTTATGAGTCTTGCAAGTATCGACATGAAAGAGGATATCTAGAGAGATTCTCAAGAACAATATCCTGTAGGATTCATCCATTTTTTTGAAGTATTTTTATTTATCTGTGGCTAAAGTAGGGTTGACCTCAGTTCCCATGGTGATCCTATATAAACCCTTGCTTCGAAGTAGAAGCTCTATCTTGGGCTTCCACTCAAAGTAGTTGAAGGGTGTCAATATCACTGAAGAAGATGGTTGATCCATAGTTCTATATGGGTTGTCCAATATGATCTATAAACCTGCAATAAAATTGAGTACTCCCTCACAATAATGGCTCTAATAACATGTAGGATTAAACCACAATCCAAGACCTAATTTTGAGAAGGAAATACTACACTATCTAATTGCAAAAGAGAGAGAGGAGAGAGAAAAATAGAATCAATATTCACACATAAGAGATTAAGAAACCAACTCTAATCACAATGTATTAATCCTTGATAATGAGTACAATATATAGGACTCTCCACATGACGAGTAATGTGCACTAGGTTGGGATTTCCATGTGCATACTCAAGTAAAAAAGTAACTTCTCCCAATAGCCACAATTAACTAAAGTCAAAAGTTGCTAATAATAAGAAAAGGTCAAAAACATAGGTGTAAACTTAGTGAGAAATATACATGAAGTCAACATGCATTCCATAATAGAAAAAACTCCTAGAACAAGATTAGAGTCCAAGAATGGAACCAAAGTCCTTATGGAAATTGACTAAATAAGTGAAGTGAGTTAACTCCAAGTATTATATGGGTAATGTGCACTTCCCTAGGAGGCTAATATTCTTAATAAAGTGTGCTCTATAGCCATGAAATAATAAAAATCTCCTAAAATTAAGGAAATAGGAATTATCTCCTAAAACATAGGAATTTGCCTAATGGTGGCTAAAAAATAGGAGTTGGCCTAATGGTAGCTTAAAAAAAAGGAATTTTCCTAACAGTGGTTTATGAACCCATGGTATTTCTCATGGTATTATATATAGGAATCCACCGGCTAAAAATAGACCTACTATAAATAGACATGTTATAAATAGCAGTCCTCCTAAATAGTAGGAAAAATGGAAAAAATGAATATGTCACTAAGTATGTAGTTGAGCATGTACCCCAACATATTTGAGATCGACGACTCCAATTTAAAGGGTTGTTACAGTAGTAAAACAATCAATTTTATGTGAAATTTTCTAAAATTTTCATATTTTTTTAAGGTCATTAACTTGCGGGGCAATTTTGAGGGCCTAAACGACGTTTTTAGCCAATCAAAACCCACAATAATAGAGTGTATTAAGGTACACTCTGTATCTACAACTCAAACAAAATAAATCGGAGAGAGCTTTCCCATGAGATAAATTGTTCGAAAAACAAAACTCGTATGAGAAAGTTATAGCCAAAACAATAAGCGTAAAATTTTGATGCCAAATTTACTTCCAAAGGGCATAACTCCTTGCTCAGAACTTTGTTTGGGGCACAAGAGTAATCGATGGAAATATTATGACCCAAAGTGAGCAATGGAGTCATATTTGGGTTATGGGTACCTGAAAATATGTAGGAAGAGAAATAAGCCACTTGTAGCATGCAGGGGTAAATTGGGTAAAACAACCTAAACTTCTCCAAAGCATAACTTTCATCTCGGAGCTCGGATTTGAGAAAATAAATAGTCGATGGAAAGGTATGGAGGAGTAGAATACATCTATCAACCCATAATTTTGAATCGGAAAATAAAATTTATCGGAAATTAATAAATATATTTTTGTAGCAGTAAATGAGAAGAAATTACATCACGTGGATGTTGTAACTTTTCGCTCAGAACTCGGATTGAGGCATGAGTACAACCATTGGAAATTTGTTTCAGAGAGGAATGCATCTAAGGAATAAATTTTTGATTTGGTGCATTATGTCCATAAATTATGAATAAATAACATGTATTCTAATGGATGAAATGTTTTATAATGTGGATGTTCTAATAGTAATTATTACATGCACATTTCTTGCATAATTAGAGGTACATGAAAGAAAAATTGGCTCTTATATGAGGACTAGAGTTATGGAAGATACTCAGGGATATTACAACCATGGGGAAGAGATCAGAGGTCTGCATGTTAGCATGGGTAATGCTAAGATAGATTTGAATGGGAGAAGGCATAGGCAGGAGCCTGACACTATGAGAAGCATGCATAGGGAAGTGTGGAGATATAGAGTTGATAATGAAAGGATTATGAAGGCTCAGGAAGAGATACTTCAGATCTTAAATATTATTCACAAGCAATTCAACAAGGTCTCTGGCATTAAGCAAGAAGCTAGTTCTATACAAGTGTCAGCATCTATATCCCATAGAAAAAGGGATGATCATGGAAATTATAGGTATTCAAGGAGCATGAGAAGGAACCATCATTATCCAAAGAAATCCACCAGAATAACTCATGCAAGTTTAGGACCAGGGAGCATCCCAAGTGTGTCTCATGTCTGGAGGTAGAGGAGAAGGCATGAGGTAGGCACCTTGCAAGGTGAACTCGGGAAAATCAAGCCACCAAATTTCAATGGTGAGCACAAGAAGGGAGAAGAGGTCGAGGCTTGGCTTTTGGAAATGAAGAAATATTTCCAGCTACATGATTACCCCTCCCATGTAGAATCTATAATTTCCACCTACCACTTACAATGAAAGGAAGCCATGTGGTGGGATCATCTCAAGCAAGCCAAGAACCTTGATGAGAAGAGGATCTCATGGAAGCAGTTCAAAGGATATTTCCAAGACAAATATTTTCTTGAGCAGTATTACAAAAGAAAGATGAAAGAGTTCTTTGAACTCAAGTTGGGAACCATGACAATGGAGGAATATGAGAATAGGTTCTTTGAATTGTTGAAGTATTTTGACTTCATCAAGTATGAGAATGTAAAAATCCAAAGGTTTATAAGTGGGTTACCCTCCTTCTATAATGACAAGATTCAATATGATAACCCCAAGACTTTGGAGGAAACCATAAGAAGAGAAAAGCATATTTATGAGCAGAGCAAGGGAAATTCAATGTTCCAAAAGGTTTGGAATGACAAGATGAAAGGGAAAAAGGATCAAAGGCAGAAAGGTTTTAAGCCACCCTTTTTCAGGAATAACTCCCAAGAAAATCAACAAGGTCAGTCAACCCAAAATGAGCACAAGAATGCAGATTCATTTGAGAAAAGGCCAAGGTAGCATCCTGTGCAATGTTGGGGATGTGAGTGAAATAAATTATATAGAGACTGACCTCACAAAGAGGAAAGAATGAGGATTGTCCACAACATTCAGGAGGCTAAAACAGTGGAAGACATGGGAGTAAGAATGCCAAGGATTTATGCATCCTTGGAAAATAAGAAAGCATAATATCAATCTCACATGATTGAAGTGGAAGGTAAAATTGATAACCATCCCATAACAATTTTAATTGATTCTAGAGCTAGCCATAGTTACATAAATGCTAACATTATTGAAATATTTCACTTGCAAAGGAGTAACAATAATAAATCTTGGTTAGTTCAGTTAGCCATGGGGGCTAGGAGGAAAATCAATGAGTTGGTTAAAGATTGTCCAATAGACATGAATGGACTCAACAAAGAGGTAGATGTAAACATCATACCATTGGGTTCATATGATTGTATGATTAGCATGGATTGGTTGGAAAAACATCATGTTGTCCTAGACTGTTACAACAAAGCAATCACATGTCTTGATGAAGAAGGGAAGAAAGGAAAGATTCAAGGCATTCCCAAAGCTATAACTGCTAGATAGATTTTAGTTATGCACTTGAAGAAGAGTTTCAAGAAAGGATGTCAATTTTTCGCAGTCCATATGGAAGAGGCAACCAAAGATAAATTGGTAAGAATTGAATACCATTCGGTCTTGAAATATTTTGAAGATGTTTTTAGAGAAATATTAAGACTTCCACCAAAGAGAGACATTTATTTTTCTATTAATTTGGTGCCAGGAGATGCCTCAGTTCCCAAGACACCTTAGAGAATGGGCACACCAAAATTGAAAGAGTTGCATATGTAGCTTGAAGAATTGTTAAAGAAGGGGTACATATGCCCAAGTGTGTCACCTTGGGGAGCCCCAGTTCTCTTTGTGAAGAAGAAATATGGAACACTAAGGTTGTGTATTGATTTCAGACAGCTAAATAAGGTCACCATAAAGAACAAGTATCCTTTGCCAAGAATCGATGATTTGTTTGATCAGTTGAAAGGTGCAAGAATATTTTCAAAAATTGACTTGAGATCAGGCTATCATCAAGTGAGGATTAAGGAAGAAGACATCAGCAAGACATGATTTAGGACAAGGTATGGGAATTATGAATTCACAGTAGTGCCATTTGAACTATCAAATGCCCCAGCAGTCTTTATGTGCTTGATGAATGGAGTGTTCAGGGAGTGCCTGGACAAGTTTGTAATTGTGTTACTAGATGATATACTCATATACTCTAGGTCAGAAGAGGAATATGAGAAACATTTAAGAATATTGTTGCAAGTTTCAAGAGAGCATAAATTGTATGCTAAGCTAAGTAAGTGCATCTTTTATCAAAATAAGATTCATTACTTTGGGCATATTTATTTCAACATAAGGGATAATAGTGGATCCTAAGAAGATAGAGGCCATTAGAGTATGGTCAGCACCAAAGAATTTGATAGAGGTCAGATCATTCATGGGTCTTTTCAGTTATTACTGAAGATTCAAAAAAGGTTTTTCAAAGATTGCAAGTCCAATCACTATTTTTCAAAAAAAGGGAGTGAAGTTTGAGTGGACTCCAAAGTGTGAAGAGAGATTTCAGCAGTTGAAAGACATATTAACAAGTGCACCAATCTTGAATATTGTGGATTCAGATGAATATTTTGTTGTGTGCATTGATTCGTGTAAGGAAAGGCTTGGTGGAGTTTGTTGAGGAAAATATATGAATTGATCTTACTCAAGAATTTTAAGACTTTAATTGGATAAAGTAAAGTAGACGGGAATATCATCCTATGTTTATAGCCAACAAAAATAACATCCTAACTCACAAGTATTAATTACGAGTGCTTAGGCTAGTCTTTTATCAACAAAAAGCTTGCTGGAAATTCACTTTGTTTTTTAATTTTATGAACATAGCAGTTGCTGAAATAAATGTAAGAATAGAAGTAAGGACACCAAAATGTAAATCAAGATAGTTGAGACATAAAGCAATCCTTTATTTCATTCCAATTTATCAAAGAGTCATTTTATTTATAAAATCTCATATAAAAATCTTGGACCAAAGTCAAACTTAGACATCCCCGATGGAACATACAAAAGGACCTCTAACAGAAAACCAAAACTAAACTCTAAACGTTGGATCAACTTGCCATGGATTGTTTCCCACTCGACTCTGCACAATAGCCTTTATCAATCATGAAAATTAATTCACAAACAGACAAGTCTACACAGACTATCAAAGATAGATCAACACCTCTGAAAAACAAGTGTCTGAATGATTTGATTTAGCCTTGAATATTGTTGTCTGCAATAAGACCTTGCTATCACAAAAGAGAATTAGGCTATGATGAATATATGAATGAATGAAAGCTGAACTATCTCAACATAAACTCAAAGAGAAAACCTTAGCATGCTTCTGCTTTTATCCTCCTCTTGTTCCTCCCTTTTCTTTTGTTTTTAACAAACTCGAATTGGTTGAAGTAGTTGAACCAACTCATTAGTTAAGATAACTAAAGACTCAACTAACTTTAGTTAGGGGGGAAAAGTAATAATCATAATAGGTTCATAAATAAATAATAACTAGTAGGTGGGACCCCTTGTGACTCCCTTTAGTTCATGACAATCATAACAATTATAACATAACCATTAGTTAAGCAAACACACCTCCTTGTGCCTCCCCTCAACATATTTACTTTTGGCAATTTTAGCTCATGAAATTTGAAAATATTTCAAAATAATACTCATATATCCAAAATAAAACATGTTGTCCAAAATCCATGAAGTCAACTGTCATAAAACAATAGATAACATAAAATTTAAAAGCCATATTTCCCAGTCTGTGATGCAACCCTTACTTGGTTGTTGCTGTCACCTCTTGATTTTCCTGAATTTGCCTTGGGCTGAGCAGGGCCTTTAGGCTTTATCTCACTAATCACATGGGAACAATCGTCCCTCAAATGCATCCAGGAGGACACAGGTTTATCGGAGTCATTGGAGGGAGAGGAAGGGGCAGCAGTGGCTTTTCCTTTATCAAATGCATGGTGGGCTTCAATCTTCAATCTCTTGTTGGCATGGGAGGATTTCACTAGAAAATGGTTAGGGGTAGCTTGGACAATGGGATTCAAAGGTGGAGGGGCAAGAAAAGTCAAGTTGGGCCAGCCACGGTGTTGGGAGACTGTCGGTTGGACAATCTCTTGCCACCCATCATTTTCAGGGACCTCAGGCTGTAAAGAGACATGAGGAGGTACAAGGATATCGAGGGCTTGTGGGGGTTAGAAAGGAGGCCTTTCAGGCCTAGGTCTAACTATTCCCTGCCCGATCCAATCAAATAATCCTGCATGAAACATTTGTCTAAGCTCTTCTGAATCAGTGTCAAAATGTATATAGAACCTGGGATTTCTTGGGCCTCAGTTCCATTTACCTCTACCTCTATTTCCTTGGCCATGGCTTCCTCAACTAAAAAAACTCACCTTCATGTGTAATCGATTAGAAAATAGTATTTTAAATAGCCATGCATGACAACTCTTATGAAATAGATTTGGCTCAGAATGTATCAGGCTAATGCAATCCAATCCATACAAATTGTTTTAACGTTAATCAACGAGCAAGGGGGTGAAACAGTGTTCTGGGATATGTGAGGGATTTGTATTGTGTGAAAATGTGAAATAATGAAAGGGGGAAGAAATGATCACTTCTCAATTACAACAGCAATCAAATGTAAATCAACCCAATAAAACCTCACTGCAATCCACTCAAGACACTGCCACTTCATCCACTTAACACAGAAATTCTCTTGGTTGTAATCAATATCAGAACAGGGAGTGAACAAAATGAATATGGGATATGTGAGGGGTTTTTAATTAGCGGAAAGTGAGATAATGAAATGGGAGATAATGTTTATTGTTCATGAAATTAATCAAGCGATCCATAAAATATTCTGCAGTAAGAAAAGATGCATCAAAAAACAAACATATAACCGAGTAATAATTCTTGTGTATTTAACTAGTTCACTCTTCATTAATATCCAACACAATGCCATTACAAAACAATAAGTATCTCATATACTTTGTAAGAGGTTATGTTCCATTCATTCACGCATTCTACATTTTATAACAATCAACAACAATACTTATTTCCTATCTATAATCATTAATCTCCACCACTTCCATGCATTGCTTCAATCCATAACTATGTTTAAAAATCATATCTCCAAACTAATAATGAAGTCACTATTTATGCAATAGAGTTCATCAAAAAAAAAGAATGGTATTCATTCACATATATATGTAGTGACCAAAATAATCATAACCCCACATGCCACGCCTAAAATGACCATTAACTATACAACCAATAGCCACCATTTAGACACAGGCTAAGCAGGAGTAAATTTCCAAGGCAATGTAGTTATGCCCTTGTAAAAACAGACAATTTAATGTGACTTAAAAGCTGGGTCACCTATCCAACATGACTGCTATCGACCACATGTCTGCTCAAACCAGTGTTTGATTGTAACATGTTAATACTTCTGTGGGTGCTCCTGAGTGTAAAGGGAAAGCTATCCATACTACACATTGTGCGTTGCTAACAAAACTCTATGACGCACATTTCCACTTAACTCAATCAAACACACAGTCATGATAATAACTCAACATATCGTGTTGAGGTTGTGTGCATTCGAGCTTGTTCAACCAATGCAGTGGATATACTTTCCATAGTTATCCAATTCAATGGTCATTCGGCCCCAAAGAAAACCATAATCACCCTGCCCAATAATTCATTTGCAAAACACCATACACAGAACGCGACATGCACGAACAACACAAGCATTTGTAACCAATGCCAGCCATCATCCAACTTATCATAAGTGAAAATACTAGTGACTGTTCATCAACCAACAATTCGCCACTGTGATAGAAAATCAATCAACTGAACAAGCCATGGTAGTTGTGCATACCCACGCATCCAAGTGAAATGGGGCAGGGGCCCTTCAATAAAAACAACTAAGATATTCGACATAAGGCGAGTGACTGTGAACTTTAGAAGTGCAATTTGGCAATGTAAGGTTCACGCTATTATCACGGAGGCACTGGCTAAAATCCATACCAACACGAATGTTATACGGCCAACTGGTGAGCCTGTATTCAAAGTAACAGACCACAATAACACGTAGAAACTTGACAGGCTTGATAGTCTTCCCCATGAAACCCTAGGATGGAGGGTTAAGGGTTCGCTCGGTAGCCATCACGGGAGGAGAAAAACCAATTACTCGTAACAGTAAATCTTTGAGGCCAAAGGTGTATGCACCAGGAGGACTATGATTTGCTTGTGAATGGGAGACAGTTCCATGATAGGGTCGAAACAGGGAAACAGGGTTCTAGTTAAACCCAAGGAGCCAGAGATGGGTTTTAGTGACATTGTGTGAAGAAAACCATGTAGCCAAGATTTAAACAAAAACCCTTCAAACAAAACACAGTGGTAACAAAGAGCTATCACCCAGGAGGACTGACAACTTTGATGAACTCAAAACTATTACAGGCAGAACCATCCATTCTTCATCCAAGAACTAAGATTTCACACAGTTGCAATGCTTAGGAAAACACAAACCCATACAACTGAGCCAATAATCATTTCATAATCAGAGCGAAGTCAATAATGGCCAAAAAAAAGGACATACCTGTTAATCGAATTCCTTAAAACGAGAAGCGGCCAAGCGGTTTCACCCTGCTAAAATTCTGGAGCAATATGCACAGCAGCAAGATCAAACAATAACCCAACTAGGGTGGCATCCACGGGAAGAGTAAAGGTGACGTGCAATAAATTCACGTCGCCTCCACTCCCAATCCATTAATTCAACAGTACATGCCAATGAGACCTCCATTAACACCATTAATCAACCCATGGATCGAGACTATCAATACATTTAAAACCAATAGACCATACC
Source organism: Picea mariana (assembly GCA_032191745.1). Taxonomy (NCBI): domain Eukaryota; kingdom Viridiplantae; phylum Streptophyta; class Pinopsida; order Pinales; family Pinaceae; genus Picea; species Picea mariana. The sequence goes on along the minus strand of JASDQU011379123.1, from coordinate 23,576 downwards.
ACCTTTCTAACTTAAGCCACAACATAATCCAAGTTCCATATAATAATTTGCATAACCATTAGCACTATGATCTTGCCAAATATGCCACCAATGTTCCATATCATATATATTGGCTACATAATTCCATTAACCATTGTATAACCATTTGCATTATTGCCTTGCCTAAATGCGCCACCAACTCTTCAACCATATGCATATAAATCATGCAATTCAAACACAATTTCATAGCCATTTTCTTGTTAACTAGGGTTTAACAACAATCAACAAGTATTTTCATGCATGTAGTATTGCAGAACTAGGTCCCTTTTGCATTTGTTATAGTACGTTTCCTTTCTCAAAGCTTCCTTTCATACAATTATCACTAACATGTTTGTTGTGCAGGTGTGATAAGAAATGACATTAATGAATAGCATAGGTCGTAATCACAGAAGGAACCAACCCTTCATAAGCTCAATTCATAACCAATAACCACACAATTTTCATCAACCATATATCATACATCATATCAACATCAAAAGTGAACAAATCGGATCTTCAATAGTTCAAGGGGGTCCCATCTACTAGTATTATTTAGTTTTTTTATAATATTGGGCTTTAGCAACACTTTGCGGGAAAAAATTCATTGACAATTTTAATCGTCAACAGAGTTCTCAGTCAAAAGGATTGTGTGGTATGCTATGAGTCCAGAAAATTAAAAGACCATGAAAGAAATTATGCTACCCATTATCTAGAGTTAGAAGCAATTGTACATGCATTAAAAATATGTAGGAATTACCTTATGGGTAAGCAATCTGAGCTAAGGATAGACCACTATGGTCTGAAGAATTTGTCGGTACAACCAAGACTAAATGTTAGGAAAACTAGATGGTTGGAATTTCTGATTGAATATGATTTTGAAATTAAGAATATAAAGGGAAAGGAAAATCAAGTGGTTGATGCACTCAACAGGAGAGCTCATGAAGTGCATGTTGCAGCCATTAGCATGTACAAGACATATCTGAAAGACAAAATTGGTGCAACAGCAAATTCAGATCAACATTATCTAAAAATAAAAGAGATATTACAACAAGGTAATTTTCAGCAGAAAATTAATTCTTATGAGCTGAAAGAAGATGGAGTTCTCATGTACAAAGAGAAAATTATATGTGTTGAATTCCAATGAGATGAAAAATGCAGTTTTGAAGGAAATGCATAGTGTGACATATGTCGGGAACCCTGGATATCATAAGACAATTGCAGTTGTAAGAAGCCAATATCTGTGGCCAGTAATGAAGAAGGAAGTGGCTAATTACATAGCTAGATGTCTAGAATGCCAGAATGTGAAGATAGAGCATAGGCATCCAGCTAGGTTATTGCAGCCATTTCCCATTCCATAATGGAAGTGGGAAGTTGTCACGATTGATTTTATTACTAAGTTTCCCATAATAGTGAAGCAACATGATTTCATCATGGTGGTGGTGGATAAATTGACTACGGAAACATATTTCATTCCAGTGAAGAAAACACACAAGGCAACAAATATTGCAGAAATTCATATAAGAGAAGTTGCTAGGCTACATGGGGTGCCTAAGGAAATAGTTTTAGATAGAGATCCAAATTTTAATTCCAATTTTTGGAAAGGTTTGTACAAGGGATTTGGAACAAAATTAAATCTAAATATAGTGTATCATCCAAAGGAATACGGACACGTAGAGAGGACTAACAGAATAATTGTGGATATGCTTAGAATGTATGTGATGGATTAGCCATCAAAGTGGGGGGATTATATTCATTTGGTTAAATTTTCCTACAACGATGGGTATCGGGCCTCATTGAAAATGAGTCTGTTTGAAGCATTGTATGGCAGAAATCGTAACTCTCTAGTGAGTTGGGATAATCCAGTAGACAGATCAGTTGTTGGGCCAGATTTATTGAAATAAATGGAAGAGAAGATGGCAAAGATAAAGTAGAATTTAAAGGTTTCCCGAGATAGGCAAAAAATCTATGCAGACAAGAATATAATATTTAGATATTTTAAAGGAGGAGAACATGTGTTCTTAAAAGTGAAGGCAAAGAGACGTTCTCTAAGATTAGGAAGTTGCTCGAAGTTAGTAGCGAGATATTGTGGGCCTTTCGAAATCTTATAAAAGATAGGGCCAGCTGCATACATGCATCCATAGGAGTGCATAATGTACTTTTTGTGTCATTATTAAAGAAATATTTTCCTGACCCTAACCACCTAATTGATTGGAATGTGATCCAAGTGGAGCACAAAGGGGATTTCCGAGTGGAACCAATATGCATCATGGATCGGAAAGTCAAAGTGCTTAGGAACCAATCCATAGGGATGGTAAAGGTTCAATGGACTTGTTACAATCTTGAATATTCTACATAGGAGCATGAAGAAAACATGTGGGATGAATACCCACAATTGTGTTTTACAATTTTGAAGAAAACGGAGTGCGAGACTCCATTTTGAGCAGCTAGAGTTCTAGAACCACATCTCACAGTCCTAACCAACTGCATTGGGGACCTTCATAAACAAATGGCTCATTCATTTGTTTAGCCTTGATAAACGGACGGTACATCCCTTAGGTTATCCCTGATAAATGAATGGTGCATTCCTTGGGTCAACGGGTTGAGAGGAATAAGATATTTTAGTTGGAACTGTTGTTGGAGTTGTGAAAGTGCATAAATTTATTTTCTAAGTATTGTGATGTAAATTTGCATAAATTTATATATGCATAGTGTGCATCGAGGATGGCACACAATTGTAGGGGAGGGGGAATGTAACATCCCCACTATAATCACCAGTTTAATTCATGCTTAATGTAGATATAATATGTGGCTATGGCTAAGCAATGTAATATATGATTTGTATTTCTAAATGTTATTAATAAAATGTGATGTCATTTGCTAAGGGGACATGGAAATATATGGGGGATGAATTAATCCACAAGAGAGGGGAGAATCTAGGATAGTGGCCAAGAGGATTCTAAGGGAGAATTTCCCATGTATATCAATTCAACCCATTTTTTTCTAAATTTGCTATTGGTATATGAACCTTCCAATTTATGTTTGAGTGTTCCCAAATCCAATCATTGAAAACATGTAAGAAGTAAGGTGCAAGTAGTCACATCCCATATTTATTGGGCACATGGGGGATTAGGACAATCAGCTTGGGGAAGTATGTGATTTAAGAAACGCAAGTCAAAGGGAGGAAATCCATATGGGTTGGGACAACAGTTTGCAGAGTCAAGTTTTGGGCATGAGAAACAAGTAGAGAGGAAGAAATAGAGCTTGAACCTGGTGCAGCCATGGAGGGAGAATTCTATAGCAAGAGGGAGCGTACTTGGAGCTGGAAACTGAAGAGCCAGATTGTCAGGTTTGAAGAGTGAACTCTTGGGTGAGTTGCACTAAAACAACAAGTGTTTGTTGTTGTTTGATGGTAGTTTTTCCTAGCAGTGAGTTCCCTTGAGTTCTCATTTGAGAGATTCCTAGCTACATGTACCAAAGAGACCCCGATAAATGAATGGGATGCCCAAGGGACTGAGATTAGTGAAGGGGTACATTCCTTGGGTTAGGGAGGTCAAGAGGAAGAGCTAGTGGAAAATCAGGATAGTTGTAGGAATATACCAATGGGTTGTGATTTTTATGAGTTGTGAGTGGACAATGAGAGACCACCCTCTTTTTTGGATTACTAGCCTCATATCGATGGTGTCTAGTTGTTGATATTTAAAACAGTCGGTATATGGTTGGGTGGACTGTATGTCCCAATTAGCTTGTTGCACAACAGATTTAAAACATAATTGTTTTATATTGTTGTTGTGTTATGTTACATGTGTTATTGTTGTGCATGATCTCTTTGTATGAGAAAGATTTTATGTTGATGTGTTGAGTTATTGAACTATATTTCATGTCTATTTATCCTATTGTAGATGCATGTAATTAATTGTAACAGGCAATAGCTAAATTTGGTTGTAATTAATAGCTAAAAGCTAAGGAATTTATTTAGTTATCAAAGTTTTCATTTTATGTGTATTTTACACTGTAATGTCCCTCAAATGGGTTGGATGTGACATATTTTAAAGACGGAAGGGACACATGTAAGTAGAGTGAGCTTCTTTTAGTAGAACTTAACAATCAAGTGCAATTAGAACATAAAGTTTAAGCTTATACAATAAGTCATCCTCCAAAGTGTAGTTTGGGAAAGGAACTTCATTGGTGAGTGTTNAGGACTTTTTGGATAGATATCCTTCCATTCTTCATATATAGTGAATCAAACATCAAGAATGCTAAAGTGATTCAGTCACCCTCTATCTTATACCCAATCAACCACAAAACTAAGTTTCTGCCCACAAAGTGCACACCTAATAGCTAACAACGTTAACATAAATTTTAACAATTAAAAGAATGGAAAGAGAAATTACAGTCACGAGAAAAATGGAAACAAATAAACAATACCATTAAATTGAGACTCGGATTTATTTATTAATCAGCCAAGAAATTGTCTCTCGTGGTCTCATTACATTTCATCAAAATTTAGCATAATACTCATTCAAAGTCGGAATGGAGGCCTGCTTGATGTTCAACATCATTCTTCTTAAAATTGGCATCCCTTCCTCTACTCTATTGTTCTGAAAAACGTCCATCCTCTGTTTCCCTTCTTCTCTATCTCTTTTCTTTTCTCTCTGAATTGAAAAAAAAAAACCACATGTTTTATTCTTGTTTTTCTTTTCTTCCCATTTCTTGGAATCCTAACCATCCCTCCAACCATTTCTTTATTTTCCCAAGATGAGTTGGATGTTGGGCGGTTTCAGTGGTCCAATTTCTCCATCGTTTACATCCAACCTCCTTCCTCTTTAATGTTTCCTCCATATTCCACAAAATCCTTCCAAGACACATGGAGTATGCTACGACATAACCCGCAACACTATAAATGACTTTGCACACCCCTAGGGTTGTAACACTTTACAGCGTTGCAGGAACTGGGATTGTGGCACGATGTTGCAACAACTGAAATTGTGGAACAGTTTTGTAACAATAGGAGTTGCAAGATGATGTTGTAGCAACGAGAGTGGTAACATGGTGTTGCAACAACTAGTATTTCAGCACAGTGTTGTACCAACTGGAATTCATAACAGTGTTGCAACAACTAGAATTTCAGCATAGTGTTGCAACAATGGGAGTTACAAAAATCACCTTCATCCCTCGATGTTACAACAATGGGAGTTGTTGTACTTATTTCACCTACAATTTACTAACTTGGAATTGAAATATTTATTTTTTGGGGGGGTTTATGTGGATTGCTTAAGGCCAAAGATGCTCCTACATTAAACATCCTTGATAAGAAAAACATGAGCTCCAAATCAAGTGGATTTAACTATATACTCTACAGAGGATGAATATCCTCGTAGGTATTCTATCTCTATTTAAAAAACCCATGATGCATCTTCAGAACCCCTGTTTCTACACTTAACTACATATTCATAATATTCCTTATTTTGAGTCTTCTTATTAACCCTCTTCACCAAGATTTTCTCTAATTATTCAATTGTTTTAATAGGTGGTTGTTTCTTCCATTCATTCAGGGTATCTTCTTCCTCATGCTATACTCCCTCATTAAACTCATACAATTCATCCACACTAAATATTGGAGAAATTTCAAAATCTTCCTGCAATTCTAGCTTATATGCTTTATCAAAAATCTTTCTCCAAATTCGGCATGGTCCAATTTTATTGAAATTTAGTTTATTATATGTACCTGAACTAGATTGGATCATTATAATATTTTTCATCTATATCAATAATTTCATAGTGGAAAAAATTGGAGGAATCAACTTGCAGGGTCATTTTAGTGGCAGGTCCCAGTTTCGAAAATTGGGGTTCGAAATCTTTTGGTGCCATTTTGAGACATAAATGAAATTTTAGGGGGTTAAATTTTTGTAACACATATTGGAACATGTGACATTATTCTACACATCGAGACCTTTCCAACGGTGCAAAAATCACGTTAATCAGAGCTTGTAGGAAAACGTTATGACTCTTACAAGTTGACCTACCGTGTTGACCACCATGGTACGAGAGGATGTCACGTCAGCCCCCATTACTCACACATATGAGGCTATCCACGTATGTAATTTCAAGAAGATTCTATAAGGCCAAAACCCTATCACATTTGAATTTTGAGGAAGCCAAAAACTGTTAAGAACCAAATATCAATATAGCATAGAAAAACCTCAGAATAAGTACTCAATGCCTTGAAAAAGAGAGAAATTCAGATAATAAGCCTCTTTGAGGGGGCAACCTCTTTATGCCCACATAAATGTATAATTCCAAGATGATTCCAAATGAAAATGTCTCCTTGTTATATATAGGAGACTAAGAGGTATAATACAACTAATGGAATAAAGCCGACATAAATAAAATAAGATTACTAATGTAATATGCCCCAATTAAGGGGTAATGAGCCAATATAAAGGATTAACATGCCCCTCCCCTTCAGACAAGTGTTGTCTGCAACGCTTGTGATCCAGGTGGATATCGGTGGCCACCCGCCTTTTCCAAATGGCTCAAAACGGCTTTCTGGCAATTTTGGCAATTTACTATTTTTAGCAAGTTTTAACTTTCGGGGCCATTTTGAGGGTCCAAATGAAGGTTTTTCAAGATTGAGGTTCTTAATGATATCCAAAGGAATTATTGAGCCCCCAAAATGAATCTCCTCGACGATACCTTTCCAACGAGCTATCACACGCCTAAAACGGAGATCGTATGCAAAAGCTACGACCCCGAGAAGTTGATGTACTCACTTACCCAAACGGGGCCACATGACTTTTGGCGCTTCATCTCCCAGGGTTAGGTTTTTGGATGTATAGGGTTTTTGGAATTCCTGCTTATTGTAAAAAT
>JASDQU011379122.1:0-20051 GCA_032191745.1 Picea mariana | reverse complement strand
AAGAGAAGCATCTAGAGGAAGATCCTTCTAGAAGCAGAAGCTTCTATTAGGTCTTCTTGCATCTGCCTTATTCTATTTTATTGAAAGGCCTTATTAATATTGACCTTTATTACATCCGAATACATTGATCTACCTATGTGTGGGTTAGGACCATAACACATAAGGTCCGAAAGGACATCGAGACCCATAAGGTTTGAGAGGACAATGAGGTTGTGCCCACTATAGAGATGCTACATATGTTGATGAGGCCCCATATGCATGAATGTGACCTAACCATCAAATAGTCTATGTGTGACTATGAAAAATCCTATTTGGCTATGATGGTGATACTTGTGACATGATATTTTTGATCATGAGATACCTTGTGTGGCTATGGTGATGTTACCTATAGACTGGTCTACAATACCATGTGATTATTTCCCATGCCATCTGAGATGGATGGATGTGATTAAGACCAGAGCTTGAAGAAAATCATAGTTAATACCTCCCTAGCTAAGAGGGAGTGTCAATTTTTTCGTGGCTGTAGGAGGTATTAAACTCCAAGACAACCTTTGTTCTTAGAGTGGAAGATTTTGGAAAAAAGATAACCATTAAACATATGTGTAAATAATCTAGAAGAGAATTCGGCCCAAGGAGAATAATAATAAAGAATTATCAGGATCCAGAAAGAGAAGTCGGCCCCACTTGAAAAGTCACCTGACAGACTAGTATAAATAAAGGGATGAACTAGCTCATTTAACACACACTCTCACTCACTCTGCAATCACAACAACTGCAGTGGTGATGCAGAAGGAGGCGAAAGTCTGAGGAAGGTGACACGACAATTACAGTGGTGAAGTCTCTCCTTGCTCAGTCTTTCTGGTATCTCTCTCTTGTGTGCTTCTCTTGGTATTGTGCTACTGTTAAATCCGTGTTGGTATTTCTGGTTAGGTTTTATCTGAGAGGAATTTTTTCATGAACGAAATCTATCTAAGAAAAGGTTACTTTGCTCAGGGGTGGTACGTGTAAGTGCCTATGGTTGGGTGACAATGGTGTAACATTGTCTATGGTTAAACAAGCACACCAAAAGTTTAACAACATCATCATACATCACCAACAACAGATCAACATCCATCACATCATCCTGACCCCACAGGACATTGGGTGTTGATCCATGAGGTAATAAGTCTGGTATCATGGTAAGTGTTACTCTAATAATTGAAGCATTTGAATATGTTGCAAATAATTCTTTCTTGATTACAAAACGTTTGCTTAGAAATTATTCTCTTTTCCTTATTTAACCTTGGTGGGTGTCATTTTGTCCTAGTAAGTTGGTCACCCTCGGGAATAGGGTTCTACTTGGTGGTTCCTTGAAGATTCATCATCCATTGCCAATCATACTTATCAATTTCCATGCTCTTTCCATTTGGTTTCCTCATCTTTTGGGATTTTTGGGTGCACTGACCCAAGAAGGGATTGTACCTCATTTCATGGGAAGAAGGGGATAAAGGCCCAGAGGGAATGTAGCTTGAAAAATATAGAATCCAAATCATAAACTTCTAGATGCTCACCCAAGAGGTCTTGAGAACAATGAAATGATTCTCTTAAAAAATTGAAAGACCTTCAAAAGCAAAATCACATTATATAGATGTCCCGCTTGTTGAGGTGTGCACACTTATGCAGTGTCCATTTCCTTCCATGCATATGGAACTCTATATATATATATGCAACTAGTTCTAGAACAAAACTTCTAAAGTGCTAGCACTTTAGGGATTTAGAAGCATATCCTAGACAAGATCTTCTTATCAATTTAACAAGTGGAAAAACTAGAGAGAGGAAGAAGCACCTTATGTTCCTCTCCTAGGGTTTTGAGCAATAAATTTCATAATATTTAATATGAACAAGTAAAAATTAACCACAAAATTTATAGCATAAACAAATTGCAGATTTTGTACTTACTTCGCCAAGAATAATCAAGCACAAACCCTAGTTGAAGAACTTTCCACCATAAACAATCCAAGAGACATCACAGGAGAAGAGGAATTCACTAGAGCCTAAAAGGGCTTGTAATCTAGCGAAAATTCCATGTTTGAGACTTGGATCTTAAGGCATTGAAGTGCCAACACGTTAAGACTTCATCTCTCCATCCTTAGACCATTATTATCATTTATTTCTCCAAGTACTTGTTGTTGTTGTAAATGACTCCATAATATGAAAAGACACTTGTCTACTTGCTCTATCTTGTGAAGGAATTGAACAAACAACTCTTACATTCTATTCTCCTAAGATTCTACTAACTCTTACTAACCCTAGCTTAGCTAAATCTACTAATTGTGTTGCTGCTGTTACAAAAAAACATTTCTACAACCATATAAACCTTGTAATTTTCTGCATACACTAATATAACATTAGATTAACATGCTCAGAATTTGGCTTTAGAAAGTGTTAATTGATCTATTGGATGAAGCCAAGTTTTCACTGTACTTTCATGCTATCTTGAGTAGTATTTCTTGTGGTTGTTAAAAAAGATAAATTGCTGTTATAAACTGATAACTTGCTACATTTGTACTTCAACCACCATATATTTACATTGTCCATTATCTTTTGAGGCTTTACTATCCTTTTGGTACTCTAAAATTGCTATTCTTATGTTGTATTGTTCTTGTTTCGAGTAGGTACACAAATACTCTTCTTTGCCTCAATCTATCAAACATAGACCTTGTTGAATTGGGTGACCAATGAGAGGGGGGTATATCTTAACCAAATCCTTAGATTTCCCAACTCTTTAGGTTACTGGGGACACCTCCCCTGGGTTGGACCTTCATCCATCCATAAAAGTGGGGATTTCCTACTAAGGTGACAATGGCCGGCTATCTTGTTGTTACACCAATTTCACCTACTTGTCTTGGGATTTGGACAAGTACAATTTCACGATAACATGTAACATAATTCATTTCATGCTCTTTTAAATTTCGAGACTCATAGCATACCAAATGATTATTTTGACCAAGGAATCCACTGATCCCTTCCTTGCATGCATAAGTGCACACCATAAAATCTTCATTCGGATCTGCAATATTTAAGATGGGTGCACTTGTCAAAATATATTTCAACTGCTGAAAACTTTCTTCACATTTGGGATTCCATTCAAATTTCACTCTTCTTTTGCAAATAAGTGATTGGGATTACTATCTTTGAAAACCCTTTTATGAATATTTGGTAATAACCAACAAGACCCATGAAATAACTAACCTCTATGACATTTCTTGGCATTGACCATCCCTTAATGGCCTCTAATTTCTCGGGATCCATTGATATCCCATTTGCTAAAATAATATGCCCCAAGTAGTGAATCTTCTTTTGATAAAAGATGCACTTAATTTAAAATACAATTTATGCTTTCTCAAAACTTGCAACACCATTCTCAAATGCTTCTCATTCTCTTATTCTGTCCTTGAGTAATTGAGAATATCATCTAAGAAAACAATCACAAACTTGTCTAGATACTCCATGAACACTCCATTCATCAAACACATGAAAACTGCTCGGGCATTTGATAGCCCAATTGTCACTAATGTCAATTCATAATGCCCATATCATTTCCTGAATGTTGTCTTGATAATATCCTCTTTTTTTATCCTCACTTGATGATAACCCAATCTCAAGTCAATCTTGGAAAATATCTTTGCATCCTTCAACTGATCAAATAAACAATCAATCCTTGGAAAGTGATATTTGTTATTTATGGTGACCTTTTTCAGTTGTCTAAAATAAATATACAACCTTAATGTTCCATCCTTATTCTTTTCAAAAAGAACTAGGGCTCCCCAAGGTGATGCACTTGGGCGTATGTACCCCTTCTTCAAAAGTTCTTCAAATTGCATCTACAACTCTTTCAATTCTAGTGTGCCTATTCTGTAAGGTGTCTTGGACACTGGGGAAACTCTTGACAACATATCAATAGAGAAATCAATGTCTCTCTTTGGTGGAAATAGAGATGCCTTGAATCTTTCCTTGCTTCCCTTCTTCATCAAGACAAGTTATTGTCTTGTTGTAACAAGCTAGGACAACATGGCATTTTCCCAACCAATCCATGCCAATTAGAAATTCATATGAACCCAATGGTATGATGTTCACATCCACATTTTTGTTGGGTCTATTCATGTCTATTGGACAATCGTTAACCAACTCATTGATCTTTCTCTTAGCCCCTATGGTTAACTGAACTAACCAATATTTCTTATGCTTACTCCTTTACAATTTAATTCTTTCAACATTGTTAGAGTTTATGTAACTATGGCTAGCTCCAAAATCAATTAAAATTGCTATGGGTTGGTTATCAATCTTACCTTCCACTTCAATCATGGGGGATTGACAATATGCTTGATTTTTGTCCAAGGCTTCTTAAATCCTTAGTATGCTTCCTCCCATATCTTCAACTGTTTCAGCCTCTTGAATGTTGTGGACAATCCTTATTCTTTCTCCTTTTCAAGGACAATCCCTATATAAGTGATTTCCCTCACATCCCCAACATTGTACATGATGTTGCCTTGGCCTTTTCCCAAATGAATCTACTGTATTTTGCTCATTTTGGGTTGATTTTCCTTGAGGATTTGCTTGGGAATTGTTCTTGAAAAGGGAAACTTAAAACCTTTTTGCCTTTTCTCTTTCTTACCCTTCATCTTGTCATTCCAAGTCTTTTGGAAAATGGGCCTCCCTCTGCTCTTCTCATAAATATGATTTTCTCTCCTTATGGTCTCCTCCAAAGTTTTGGGGTTATCATATTGTATCTTGTCACTATAGAAAGAGGGTAACACACTCAAAAACCTTTGTATTTTTACCTTCTCATCCTTTACGAAGTTCACATACTTCAACAACTAATAACTTATTCTCATACTCATCCATTGTCATGCTTCCCAACTTGAGTTCAAAGAACTCTTTCATCTTTCTTTCATAGTAATTCTATGACAAATATTGTCTTGGAAATATGACTTGAACTACCTCCATGAGACCTTTCTCTCATGAAGGCGTTTTTCTTGCTTAAGATGATCCCACCATAGGGATTCCTTTCCTTGCAAGTGGTAGGTTGAAATTTTTGTTTCTACCCTGGAGGGATAATCATGCAGCTGAAAATATTTCTTCATTTCCAATAGCCAAGCCCCAACCTCTTCTCCCTTCTGTTCTCTCCATCAATAGTAGGTGGCTTGATTTTCCTGAGTTCACCTTGCAAGATGTCTCCCTCATGCCTTCTCCTCTATCTCCTAATTGGAGACACACTTGGGATACTTCCTAGCCCTGAAATTACATGATCTCTCCTAGTGGATTGCTCTAGAGAATGATGGTGCCTAATCATGCCCCTTGAATTCCTGTCATTTACATGCTCATCCATTTTTCTATGGGATTTGGATGATGTCACTTGTCTAGAATTAACTGTTGGCTTAGTGCCAGAGTCTTTATTGGCTTGCCTCTACAACATGTTCAAGCTCTGTAGTATCTCTTCTTGAGATTTCATAATATTCTCATTATCAACCTTGTAGCTCTGCACTTCTCTCTACAAACTTCTCATAGTCACAGACTCCTTCTTTCCCCTTCTTCCATTATAATCTGTCTCAACATTTCCCATGCTCACATGTAGCCCTCTGAATTCCCCACCATGACTGTAGGACCCTTGGGTATCTTCCATGGTTGTAGTTCTCATATAGGAACCAAAATGACTTCCTGTACCTCTAAATTCTGCAAGAAATGTGCATGCAATTTTTTTTTTGTTAGGCAAAATATGTACATACACAATTATGGAAAATAATACATGAATTGTCTGCTCTTTAATGCCACCAGTGATATTCCTTTGAGTTGACTTTAGACTATACCACTCAAACCAATTATTTGGGTTGATATATGGATTATCCCATCCAAGAAACTTTCAATGACTGCTTTATTCCTCAATTTTGATCTTTGAGAAAAACATTATAGTCATATAAATATTGTTAATTTGCCCCTTTTGTACACTTTTCACTCTGGTGTAATTAATCCCAGACACCAACTTTTGCCACTTGTAAAAGTACATTTTTTCAAGAACCATTTTTTTTTGTATGAGACACAGATAACAATGATGACAAATATTCATAACATCTCTAAGATTATCATTCTGATGCTCTAGTAAAAAATTACAACAATATGTAAATGACAACTTTGTTCTTTTTCACTCCTTTTTCCAGACTTGGAATTTTCAGCCAAACTAACTATCTCCCAAACTGTGCACTTCTGGAAACTTTTCACTAAACCAATTTTTTTTCACTTAATGAGTAAAGAAAATTTGAGTAAATAAAATTTTCTAGTTTTTTCATTTGGGGACCCTTTTACCCCTTTGAAAATCCCAAAAATCCCACAAAAGCGGCCCGAAATAGTGGATTTCCCTCCATTTCAACATCCCCATTCCAAACCCCTTGGGATTTATTCAATTCCTTCTTGGATTATTTCCATTCTTGCTTTCTGGATGCTCTCCAAGAATTTTAGCTAAATATGGACCTTTGTCAAAGATCTGGACCCAGATATTTAAAAACCCCTTTTTTACATTTTTTAAAAAATCCAAGCAGAATTGGACAGTGGCCCTCTTTGGAAGTTTTGTATATCTCATCACTGCAGAAAAAAACTAGAAGTTTCATCTCAATTGGACTTAATTTGTTCCAGTTATGGCCAAAATAAGATTTTGGCTCCATATTTGTTTTTTTTTTCCAACACTGGAACAATTTTGCCCACATGGCATCCTTGTTGACGTGGCTGCTGAAGTGGCATTTTGGGTCCACATGTCATCTTGAGGTGATTCCATGCCACCCTCTTGCCCACCCTGGATTTTCCTCGTCAGCCTTCACTGTCCTCCTCTTCTCCTTTTACCTTTATTTTATAAATTAATTATATTTTCCAGCCCCACCATACCCAAAGGCCCACTTGGTACCTTTTTGACCATTGATGGGACAAGGGTCCCACCTATTTTATCAGAATTCCATGTGGCACCCTTTCATTAGTTGTGAGGATGGGCGGGTCCCATCCCATACCCTTTTTCTCGGGCATGCACAACTTTCATATCCCAAGATCCAACGATAAAGATGAAGGGACAATCAACGAATGTGGGGTAAAATATATGCACTATTAATTCCCAACATTAAATTGTAAACTAGGGAGTCGTAGACTTATCGGTGTAGGCACAATATATGTAGGATTGGAGCCTAGTCTAGCCTATTGTTGACAAACCACACTTTAATGCAATAAATGAAACACGTAATGAATTCAATCGATATGAAATAAAATAACACCTTAGGTTTAAACCCATTATAGGAAAGCCATATCTCACGACTTAGGACTTTAATCTTCCCTTTGGTGATTGATCAACCAAATTAAATTAAACGAAACCAAACAAATACTCGAACAAAATTAAAGTACATGAAATAAATCTAAGTACAAGCAATAAATGAACTAAAAGGAAAGTGCATGAAATAAACTTGTTCTAATTATCTAGACTACATCCTTCAAACAAACATCATTGAGAATATCAAATACAAGAATCGATTTCTACACTAAGTACTGAAAACAAATCAATTTGAACACACAAAACTAAATCCAAATCAACTAAAATAAAAATTACTCTATGATAAATCCAATTACTTCGTTCAATGATTAATAATATCTATGAGGAAGAGCAATTGTATTTTTTTTTTATGTTTTCTGAATGTTTATGTATTTTTAATTTTTATTGTGTAAACAAATCTCAACTACAAGAATCAAATTGAATATGAGAAATCTGAATACAAGCATGGAGTGGCTATATTAATCAATGTAAAATTGTGAGTGCAAGAAATATGGAATTCGAACAGGGTGCATAAACATAATAGAGTGCAGGAACATAACAAATGAAAGTGCATAAGATAATGTGAATTGCATACAAATTAAGAATCTCTCTTGAGTATTTAATAAACCCTGAATTCATAAAACTAAATCAAATCTGCAAATGGAAATTAAACCACACATAAGAAAACTGGAAATACGATTCTATTCTATTCTACTAAGTGAATAAAAACATGGAAACATTTACTCATACTGAGGGGCCCTTCTCAGATGGTCAGTGATTCTTGAGGACAATCAAATCAAGCCAAGGAGATGCACAACGACTCAACAACAATCAACTTTTCATTTAGTCATGACACTCTGTTTTTACATGGTTGTCAACTCCTTAAAGCTTTCTCACAAGAAAAACAAATCTCCCACTTACACCAAAGCTTCATAATGATAATGGCTCCCTCTCATAGCCCCATGAGGCTTAGTTGTACATGAAACACAAGGATAAAGGATAGAACTAAATCCCCCAAACTCAGAAAAATAAATTTTGACAATTTTAAAACAAATTACAAAAATCTGGGTTTTACTGTAATTTGGGCAAATTTAGGTTGAATATCCAACCATATTTTCCACACCAATTCAAATTTTGAAAAACCTCCTAGGTGTTACTCAAATTTCCACCTTCTAGACAAAACCCATATCTTAAAATTTCCAGATTCAATAACATCTGCATGGAAATCGAGGCAGAAGTCAGAAGTTTGGAACTTTTATTGATTTTTGCTGAATCATTCCCCATGAGATGGAGGTCTACACGTGCAAGCTGGGTGAATTATTACACATGTTTCCTCATGGCGATGTCTCTCTGGAGAAAACCCATGTTCCCAATTTTTCTCTAGAAGCGTGCCAATATGTCGAACTATAATTCGGTACCGGGTGCTTGTAGAATGTTCTGGTACCGGATGACTGTAGAATGTTCTAGTACCAGATGTGGTACATGAATACTGAGTGTGTTGGTACAAGAATGTTAATTATGCTGGTGCAGGAACATGTTTCTTGGTCATAGAAACATGTTGTTAAACTTTCATCGATACAACCATGATAAAACATCTTTAATCACTAAAAAGACAAGAAAACAACAATAATTAACCACAAGGTAGAATGGATGTATTTAGCAGTAAGTGACAGAATAATGGCTATAAAATGTATCAAGAGTGCAGAAATATGGCTTATGAATGAAGGTTTTAGATGGTAGAAAATATGGCATATTTGGAGCCCAACAATGACCCTTGACAATTTCACACCATCAACTTGCGCTAGATTTAATGACCCTCAATGATGGGAGAGAAATTTTCTCACGTGCTACATGACGTCCTCCCATTGGATTCACATCTCCAAGTACCCCTTGCGAAACCTCCTTGCCTCCATGTGATACCTCCTTACCTCCATGCAATACTGCTTATGGTATTGCTCAATACCACCTCGCCTATGTGGCACCCACGTCATCTCTGGGCCCACCCCCACACACTACCAACCCTGCCGACATGGATTTTCACCCCGCCACCTGACACCTTTTATTGTCTGTGACAACTCATATGCTCTTAGATCCAACAATGAGAATGTTCGGAAGATCAACGACCCACATCATTTTCTCATCTCCAAAGTGTTCGAGGGTTAACGACCCTCGATGATGCGATCATGGTTTTTCACCACTATATGTGGCACAATTTAATTGGTTTCACATCACCAAAGGATATTTAAAAACCACTCCTCCCGGCATGTGATATCACTATCGGTTTTGGTCGATACCATGGTCTGTCACCTTACCACGTTGGTTTGCCACCTCGCCACTGTGGTCCACCATCTCACCATGGGACCTTCCATTGTTCCACCCACCGCCATCGTGGACCTTCCACCATGGAAGTCCATGTCACCACTGATGCATTACCACAACGTAACCTCCACACCACTGCTGACGTCATGTACGAAAAAGTACCCAAATTTTCACAATTTTCAAATTTTTCCAAAATTGCATAATTTTCAATTTTCGTACAAGCCTCCAAAGAAGATTTGAAATTAATCTTTCTATGACCAATTTTTGGCCCTATGCATGTCAATTCACCTAATGCACCTGCAATTTGTCACTTCCCTGTCAATTTCTCAAAAAATTCACTTTAGAAATTGTGCCTTTTTCCCAATTTTGCCCCATTTCACCATGGGTATCATGCAAATCTCAATTTCAACAAATTTTAAGCCGAACAAAAACCCATTCAGAGGTTAAAATTGGGAATATTAACCCTTATATCAATTTCATCAAATTCCTCCTAAATGTTTTCCCAAATTCATTAGAATAATCTGAAAAATAAATTTTCATACGCCCCCTGAACTGTAACTCTGCAAATTTCATCTTCTGTGTGCTGAGTATGGCCCATGCAGGTTCAATGTTTGAACCCAAATCTTTGATACCATTCTATAAAATTCCCCATCTTAAATAAGGAACATTGCTATGTGAAATACATGCAAGACAAAATTTTTCTTGCTAATTATTTTCCTTTTGCTTACCAACTACAATTAAGCACATATTTAACTAGATTATGATGCTCATAATTAAATGCATCTACACCATTCTAATGGAACATGTATATAGTTAATAAATCATCTATAAACAGATAAAACCATTCTCCTTTATAGAGTAAAATGCACAACCATAAGACTCATAATAAATCTCATATAATAGATACACACTTATCTTTAAAAGAAAGTCTATGCAACCAACTACTTGGGAATGATGTTCCACCCAACCATAGACTTGTTGTTCTAGATATCAACATCAAGTCACCCCTGAGCTGGGGATAGGAATCCACAAAATAAGGATGCCTCTCATAGTCCCCTCACAACTAAATAATTCACAACCCAATGGTATTCTCTTACAACTATCTTGAAATTCCTCCAACTCTCTTTTTCTTGACCTGCCCAACCCAAGGAATGTACTCCTTCATTGCTCTTAGTCCATTGGGTGTCCCATTCATTTATCAAGGTATATTTGGCACAAGCAACTAGGAATGTATCTACTAGAAACTCAAGGGAACTCACTGCCAGGAAAAATACCAAGAAAACAATAACAAACACTTGTTGTTACAATGAAATTCACATAGGAGCTCACTCTTCAGGCCTGATAACTCGATTCTTCATTTTCCAGCTCCAAAATGCTCCAACATGATCCAAAATATTTATCACCTCTCTGCTTTAGCTCTAGTTCTCTTTTCCCTTCTCTCTTCTTGTTGTTTCATGCCCAGACTGAATGTGAACAACTGCCTATACTCCCCATACAATTTTCCTCAATTTTTCAAAGACAATTGACTTCTCACTCTACCCGATGTTGATTGTATTGCATCCCCATGCTTCCAATAACTATGAAAGTGACTTCTACACTCACCCATGATAAGTATTCATTGATTTGGCTCTCATACACTCAAACATAAAAATGCATGGTTTCCTCAAATGATAATAAAATTTAGAAATATCGGTTTTCTTTAATACCCATAAACCATTTCCATTTTGGGACCCTTTTAGACACTCCCAAACATTCCCTCTCTCTTGTAGATTAATCAGCCCCCATATTTGTCCATATTCCCAACATATGGTATCACATTATTTTTATTTAAAAACAGAAAATACATTTTGCATATTATATTGCTTGTCCATAACCACATTCATTTCTACATTATGCATTAATTATACTGGGGATTATAGTGGGGATGTTACATCACTAGTCTACAATGGATATTATTCTATTCTTCATTAACAAATCTAGGAAAATATGACACAAATTTTAGTATCTCCCATAAGTTCTTTCTATCAGGTCCTTTAAATATCTCCTTGAAGCGATGAACCCACAAAATTTCCAAATCATGGAACCTTTGAACCTTGTTTCCATCCCTGTTTGTTAATTCCCAAATAACGTTGTTGTTCCTCCTATGCCTAGAATTGTTTTGAAAGTGCTTGGTATTCTGGTCACTAGGCTCAATTCATAAGGTTCGACTCTTAATTCTCCATTATTTTTGTTTATCCAATAGAAACTTGTTCTTTTTCTGTTCTAATGAAGTAGTCCTTTCCTGCTGATCCTGTATAAAGTTTCCAGTGAACTGTTTAGAATAAAATAGATCCACTTCTCTCTCTACCTCCTTAACCAAGAAATCCCTATTTTTATGTCTCCCACTTTCCCACTAGGCTCCTTTTTCTTTGACCAACCTTAATGTTGAAGCAAACTCAACACTAGAAACTTCTTGTTGGGTATGTGTTATATTCTTTGCACGAGTAGTAGTGTCTGCATTGTGTCAGGCGTGCAGGGGGGTTTGAGGGGGGGTGAAATCTCCCTACATGGGGGTTCAGGGGCATCACCTCCGAGAATTTTTTTCCTCGGGAAATTTGTCTCATTTTGCCTCATTTTTTGTGTTGCCTCGATTTTCGTATCCATTGCTGGGCGGTTTTTCGACACATGGGTTTTGTTGATGGTTTTCTATTTCCAGTTAAGGAAATAGAGTTGTTGATTGTTGGCTCTTGACCAAGTTTTGGAGATCCTTGGTCAGGTTTGACCTATTTTGGGACTTCGACAGACTGTCAAAGGCAGAGCGCAAATCGAAGCAGAGATAGTGGAATATCGACCTCTTTTTAGGGATTTTTGGGTTTTGGGATTATGTAACGGGTATGGGGATGTCGACCCATGGGTTTACCCATTTTTAGGCCTCTATTGTAATGTATAAATAGATATCTATGCAATATAGGAAGAGGCCAATGTGCTAAGTGTGAATAGTTGTGAATGCTTTGTGCATACTATGTGTTAAGAACTTGCAGAGCTAAGTGCAAGTGGATGTAAGAAGCTTGTGTAGATTGTAAGAGGGCTTTGTGCTGTAATCTAAATTGGGGAAGGAGGATCTTGTGAGGTGTGCACAGATCTCCTGTCCTATGCGGAGTAGGATCTTGTGGCTCTGTGCATGTAGACGACTAACTAAGGATAATAAAAAGAAGAAGAGTTGGTGGACGTAGCCCTAGGCTGGGGGTGAACCACGTATATCCCGTGTTATGGTTTCTTTGTGCATTGTGATTGTTTTATTGTTCATATGGTTAATGCTTAGTGTAGTAATGTATGCTTATATATACATGATATGATAGCTCAATTCTTAGTGATGTGAATGAATTTTAGATCTGATCTATGTTGATATGCTTAGTGCTTAAATACATTAGATCTAGATGAATTAATATTGTGATGCTCTATTATTAGGGTTTATCTGCGTTGTTAAATAAGGCTAAATAATGATGAATAATGACTGCTAAGTGCTCTGTTAAGGTGTTGTAATCACAGATCCATGTCCCATCTAGGTTGCAGACATCTGAGTCCTACAACCATCCCTGCCTCTACCTCGGGTGAGACTTCATCTACTTCATAGGTGTTTCCGAAAGGGATGGTAGTTAGGGTTTTGTTGGTGCACTGTTTAAGCGTTGAACCCTGGGTATGCCCCTGTGCCATCAAATGGTTCCGTTGCTGGGACCTAAAACTCTGATTGTTGGGAGCTGAGGAAAAGAAAGAAAGCTATGTGCTTAGATCTACTGCTTGACTTGCAAAGCTCTATGCTAAGAAAGGAGGCAGATCTGAAGAAAAGAGGTAAGATCTGAACACCTTGTGCTCTGATAGAGGTAAGAACAGTCAAAATTTTTAAGATTTGAAAGCTTTGTGCTCTGAGAAAAGTAAGATAAGTGGAATTTTTTTTCTTCGAAAGTATGGATCTAGGTATATTTGATAAATTTGATCCTAGTATGAAAACTAGGGCATGGTTAGAGGAAAAAAGGTTCAATATGAGTAGATCTGATGAAATATATGTTCTTCCCATGCATAGAAAGAATGTTTGGAATAAAAAATGGATGTAGGATCCTAGGAAGATTTTTTTGCAGGTTAATTACTATGACCCTAGTGTGCAGTACAAAAAAAGTTGGGGATCATTTAAGAGAAAGCGAGGATTAACTCTTTGTTACATTTGCATAAGACTGGTCCATCTTGCTAAGGATTTCCCTGATAGAAGACCTAGTTGTCTTTGTTGTAAATCTATGGACCATGAAGTTTTTGATTTCCCTAGAATGATTGCTAAGCTTGAAAGAATGAATATGAGATTAGAAAACCTTGAGGAAGGCCAAGAAACTAAGACCATGGTAGAACCCCATAAATAATTAGAGACTGTATTACTACGAATGAAAGAAACCCTGAATGATCAAAGAAATATCAACTTATCAGAGATCTTAAAAGACAAATAATGCATAGAATAAAGAATAGGATACTTCGACATAGTCTGTGTTCTGGACGAGGAAACACAGGTGAATGTCATGATAGAAAGAACTTGGAAAATTTTGGGAAGGCATGCTATGGTTCCTTCATTAGGAGGAATAGGATTCTTTAGAGGAAAAATGATAACTCTCCGTGGAAGACTTACCCAAGCGTCTATGTGTGCTCATGGAGCTTCGACAGTGGAATAATTTGAGGTTGTTAAATTTGTTGAGAACAATGCCCCATTCACTATGTTATTAGGAAAACCCTGGATTGAGAGAGATTAGACCCGGAGAAAAGAAGAAGAGGCCCTAGAATAGAAAAATCAAGAATTAAAAAATTTCATGACTAGGAGAATAGCGTGCTTGATAGAAGAACAAGAGGACAAGTCGAAGCAACTTAGGACCAAATACTGGGTTGTCGAAGCTGGAAAAACAAAGAAAGACTTGAAGAACCCATCCATACAGGAAAGTAGAGCACCTACCCCAGACAAAAAATAAGTATTACCTTTGAACCCTATGATAGAATCTCATCAGCGCGAAGTTGCTATGTTGAGTACGGATAAGAATCAGAATGGAAAGAGGAATACCAAGACACATATCACAGGGAAGAAAACTAGAAATCTCAGTAAGAAGAGAGCAAAGCTAGAAAAGTTGCAGGAGGTTCTGGAGGAGACTTCGCAGAAGGTAGGTTTGAAAAACTAGAACTCTGCCGGGATATCAGAACAACGCCAAGTGGCACTTCGCCATGGCAGAGTGATATTTCCATTGGAAGCATTATAACCGTTAGACTGATGCCCTGAATGGTTAGAACAACAATTATGGTCGAAAATCTCACCATCGAGCCATTAGGACCGCGCTGTAATGGACATAACTACATTGATGAAGGCTTCTCACCCGTTGGAGAGATCCGTTACACCAGTGTCTACTTATTCCGTCGAATTTTGCACCGAGAATACTTTTGCAAATTGTATCGCACCAACAAGATAACTCACTGTGTTTACCAAGACTCCACCACCTATTGAATGGTTTTTCATCGACCTGAGTATACGATATCGAGCATGTATGTCGGACGAACTCAAGGCATCCAAAAAATGTTTAGAAGAAGTATTAATCGATCTAATGGCTGAAAAAGTAATGCCCGTAGGGATTCAAGCTTCATCGACGAGAGGAGTGCAAGCCTCTCTGTCGACTTCTCACGGATATGGACCATCTCGAGCCACAACCGAGAAAAGAAACAAGCATTGATATGACTTGGTGAATGCGAAGTTGATCCCATCTATCCTGCCCGACTACATGCCACCCCTAGCTGACGCGGTGAGTCGTGATAGTGTTGCAAGGGACTTCGATTACACCCTGGTTACTGTGTAACTCTCGAAGGGGATACGTGCAGTTTGAACCCAGCTAGAAAATATCATGACATTAAAATTCAGTGACTTCAACCTAGGGGATCGCAAGAACCACAACATGCTCACCCCTCATATGAACTTGACTAGGATGAAGGGGAAGAACTCGAGGATAATCCCCCAACCATGGACTATGAACCTCACACAGTCCACTGTCCTGAACGTAATGAAGATACCGCATTTTGGAAGGCACCAGGAAGTTAACGCGTGCATTAAGATCCTGCTGTCGTGCTACCATGGAGGCTATCTATGGCTAGACAAATGCATCATCGTTGACCTAATGCTGATCCATAGGATCACTAGATTGAGCATGCAGGGACCATACCCGCAATAATTCTACCCAGTGAAGGTTGTAGATCACGCCCTGGCATAGAGGATTAAGGGTACCTTTGGTAATGTATAAAAGGGGACGTGAGGCTATAAGGTAGCCTCCATCCAGAATGGCACAGTGCACCTGGCCTGCCAGCTGATCGAAAAGAAGATAGTGAGAAAGAATAGACCTACACAGGTCACAGGGTTCATTGTTGACCTAGATGGAAAATGCGTAGAAGGACTATAGATGAATTGGGAAAGTACTTAGTCAACTAGTTAGAATTGGATTGCCATGAAGCTCAGGATCAGGGCTATGAGTTCCACTTTAGCTGGCTCCTGATCCTCATCGTGTTTACAACTTGGGAGATGTCGGAAGGTGTGACCTTCCCCAAAATTGATCCGTTCGAGCCGCTCGCTACAAAGTTCACCATGCTCTGGTATTTGAGCGATATGGGAAAACAGTGGTAGTCAAACTTAGTATTCCATACTGTTACAGGAAAATCCCCCCGCGGACAAGTGGATTTGCTCTTGAACCTTAAATATCTAAGATCAAGATAGAAAGGTGCTAACTTTGGTCACCGACATCATTTTAAACCTAGCTAAATCAATCAAATAGAGAAAAGGAAGAAGAATTCACCTTTTTGTCGATGTTTGTCCTCGTTCCAGTCCGAGTTAAGCCTTGATCCCCAAGCTCTTCAACAAGTTCTGCAATCCAATAACAACGAAGACAAAAAAAATTTCTATTCTACCATGATTAATCCAAAGCTAGATCTATCTACCAAAGAAAAGTTTATGTAGACATACACAACCTTAAAATAAACAAGCCAAGCACATGTATTAATGAGAACTAGATAGCAATATTTACAGACCTTTGATGAAGTTGCAACAACCTCTTCCATCTTTCCTTGTCCAGCCCTTTGCTCAAAAACTCCACAATCAACATGAATATGCTTTACTTATTATTCTCCCTTATGCGATCATAATTTTGATGCCTCTAATCTACCATGCATTTCACCATGAGAGGGCCTCCTTATATAAGTTTGGAGAGGCCCAACCACCTTAGAGATTCTTGGGATAGGTTGAGGATCCTTCTCCATCAGTTGTGGATCTTCCCTAAGATCCAGCCTTGACCTCAGATTTGAATCCAACCAACTCCAGATATGAGGGGGATTTTTCTCTGATTTTCCTCAACAACCCAAGATTTCCTCAAACAGACCATTTCTCCCCTAAAAGGGTGCATAGAGAATTGCAATGATCCCCCAAAGAAGGGTAGGGAGTGATGGCACTCCCTGATAGTGGGTAGGGGAGCACTGCCCAAAATTTCCTTAAAAAAACCTAATGCTCCGCCAGAAGGGTGCACAAAGTGCTGGAACACTCCCCCAAAGAGGGGTAGGGAGCGCTGACACCTCCTGACAGTGGGTAGGGGAGCGCTGGCCTTTAAAATTGATTTTTAGGTGGTTTTTTCCATGGAAAAATATTTGTACTCTTCATCAAATGATTTCTCTTTCTTAAAATGGTATTTGAAGGTGTCTTAAGTGTCCTTGTGATGTCGTTAGAGACACAACATAGGTGAGATGGTAGTATGATGTTTGTGACACTTGATACACTTGCAACCAAAATGCGACACTTGTGACACTTGAAATGACGACAACATGACATCATTGAAGTGAGTGATTTTGATGTGTAACAGATTGCCCACCAAAGTATGAAGTTAGAAGATGGAAAATGATTATTGAAGTACTTTGTAGACTTTTTTGAGCAAGGGTATGGAATTAGAGAACCTAGTAGAAGCTTCAAACAACCAACAAACAAATATTATGACATGTTTCAGACCCAAGGTAGGCATACCTATGCTTGGGTGATAAATACTTGCAAGGTATGGCTGCCATAAGATACACTGCAAATCCATAATTATATTAAAAAAAAGGTATAGCCACTCAAGATACAATGTGGATCTATACTTCCGTGACATGAACTGATCATAGGCACAAAAAATACACAGTGGATCTATGAAATGATAAGAAATAGCCACAGACCAATACAAAGTGGATCTATGAGATGACAAGAAATAGCCACAGACCAATACAAAGTGGATCTATGTAACATTATATGTGTAAATATTCAAGAGAATCTCCGTCACAACCTGGGTAAAGTATATATTAGAGTGATCACTCAACCCTGGGTCTTCTTACCGATCCTGATGCAGTACAAATCTAGACATGTTAATAGATGTCCCAATGTCGAACATGGCAGAGACCACTTGATTACCGATCAAAGAAGTAAACCGTTAACAAGTGTGAGGGAAAATCACCATTGATGTCAATGATTCCCAAGGTACCCTAGTACATTCCAGCGAATGTGAATAGATGAGCTGAAGTTGAACATTCATGGAATCAACCGATCAAAGGTAAATGATGTAAACCCACTGTTGGACACGAGGAGGCCTGCCATTGAGGCATGCAGGTCTCAAGGTACTAACTAGTTTCTAAGTCTAGTTCCCAGATAATGTGCTGAAGTCGAAAGGAATAGACTCGTCGCAGGAGGGCCTTGATGTATCCCCCATCAATGAAACGAAACTAACACAAAGATGTAAATTGGTAGATCAAATGAACATGGATTGACATGGGTATTGAAACAGAATATTTGTGATGGTTGAATCTTGAGGTAGATACTTCCCTTGAACACTGAGGCACAACAACATAAACATGACATGGACCAAAACATGATGATGCAATGGATACTATGACTTTCGTCGAGTGACCCAAAGGAGTAAGAAAAATCAGAGGATTGATTCAGTGTAGAGGTTCAACGAATTTAAAATGCGTGCAAAGACAAAGTGTCATGTTCAAGGGCGATCGTAAGAGTGACTTGTAATGTTCCCAAAAACTTCTTGGTTTGTGTTATCACTGAAATTTCGTCTGCACATGGAGACAAGAACTCCGCATCATCAAAACAACAATGAAGTCATTCATGGCACTGAATTAATTTCACAGCACTCCAGAAGGGCCAAAAATTATACAAAGTAACCAAAAATTGAAGGGCGCTTTACAACAGTGTGGTTCGCGCGTGCATGCGCATGACAAAAACGTGTTATTCGCGCATGCGCACTCGACGCACGACTGTCAACACAAAAACCTGCGCATCTGCTAAAATGACGCATTAATTGAATAGGTCGGCCTCCCAACCACTTACGAATCGGCTCCCAATTTGATTTGACCCTCAAATCAGAGCTGGATCCGCAAAGTCGGCGAGTTAATGACCTAAAGAAACCCTAAAAGGGTCCCTGTTCACACTTTGAGAAGGTTACGTGACCGCCCGAGGAGCTGCTATAAAAAGCCGTGAGGATACATTGTTTTGGCAAGGAATTCTAAGCACTGTTATTCTATTCAGATGGTTTAAGGGCTCATCCTTTAAACAACAATCCATCAGCTGCATCACCGAGAGTTCTTTCACTGCTATGCTCAGTTCTTCTCATTTGTAAGGAAAGCAAATTGTGTGAGGGCCCCAAAGAGCCTTCTGTTGGAGGGAGAAGGAACCTCTGGTCTCTTCCTTCAGCATGCTTCGGTTTCATCAATACACCTGCCTGAAACCATTGATGACACCTGTGTTTTGTGTTTGATGTTTGTTGTTTCTTTTCACAGTTTTATTTGTTTTCAGTTGATATTAGATTGTAGTTCGTTTTGTTTCTCTAACCCTATGCTCCATAGCTGTTCTGCCCTGATAAACCCAACACGGTATGCAAGCGCTCTCTATTTGCTCACCTGGTGACCATTTGAACGCGAATAGACTGGCGACTCCACTGGGGAGTTAGGTATCAAATCCTCCCTCTTTTGGGTTTTATTTGCTTTCCTTTTGTTTTTTTTAACTTGCAGGGACACAAACTGGCCTCCGCCGACCTGTTAACC
The DNA here is from genome assembly GCA_032191745.1 of Picea mariana. Classification (NCBI taxonomy): domain Eukaryota; kingdom Viridiplantae; phylum Streptophyta; class Pinopsida; order Pinales; family Pinaceae; genus Picea; species Picea mariana. Next base: position 307 of record JASDQU011379122.1, on the reverse strand, counting down.
AGTCGATTCATAGGAGAATCGAGAGAAATCCATCCAGAGTTTCTTTCCCGGTAACTTATCACAAGCGTGTGGGTATTCCACCCCATAGACGTGCGCATGCGCTTTGGTTCTTGATACGGTACGCGCGCAGGTGCCACACGCGCCTCTGTCTATACTAAAGGCCGTGCATTTGAACTAAATTTTTCATTGTAAGGTTTTGGATGTGGGGAAAGTCATTTTCCTTCTCAACAATGATGTTATGCATGCTCTAAATACTGCACCACTTAGACCCCTCAACTTATAAAGGGGATAGTCAAACAAACATAGG